>OY992878.1:43678197-43920697 GCA_963921405.1 Cepaea hortensis | reverse complement strand
CAAGGCTTAGGGCCTGGTCTGCCCTGCCATGACAATTTTGTCTTTAGCTTGCATTTCCTCGCACCAGGGTAAGGCTTGTACCCTCCCAATTGCGCTCTTCCGCCCGAAGCCGTTGGCACAATGTGGGGTGTCGGGTTTGGTAAGCGCCGCCCAACGTTCGGCGCTAACAGAAACCAGGTATATATATATATATATATATATATATATATATATATATATATATATATATATATATATATATATATATATATATATATATATTATATATATATTGGTGCTTTTTAAAAAATATATTTGTTTATTTATATTGGTGAGTCAATGTTTGCGTGTTTATATACAAGTATGTGAGTAGATGTGTATATATTTCTACAAGTATTTATGAGTGGGTGTGTATTTCTTTGTCATGGTGAGTGGACATTTATATCTTTGTCATGGTGAGTCGATGTTTATATGTTCATCATGGCAATTCGATGTTTGCATCTCTTTCATCGTGATGATCGAAGCTGTGAAGCAGTTTATATTGATGATTCGATGCTGTTGACTATACATTCAGCCGATAAGATAAACCACGACCGCAGCACGGTATAACAATATGTAATGACACAGGTGCGAGTGGCTCCTGCGAGAGAAAGCCACATGAGTTTCACTTACTGAACTGTTTCATTGTATATTAATACAGCATTGGTTTGATTTGATATTTCACTTCGTGCATTCTGTACTAAGCAACTATTTAGTTGTTACCCTATACCTCCTAACATGATATGCTCTCTTATATCGCCAGCTGTACAATCCAGTACACACATATCGTGGTTGTAACGGACTCGCAGTACATGCTGAGAAGATGAAAACAGGCATACTTAGTGCAGAGTGGCATGCATCGGTTCAAACACCAAAAATAGCGAGCATCCGTTGGATCCTTTCTCCCTGGACATTATAGTGTGGTGGGCAACCAGCAGGTCGGGTCTGCGGCCCTGATTGGGGGGTTGATGCACGATAGGGCAGACGTGTTCAGGGCTCTTTGTGATCATGTAAATAATGTGTAAGAACAGATAACTCGTCATGGCCTGGAGAGAATGGTGCGAAAGGGGTAGTGACCTGAAGTTCTTACCGACACTCAGTACTCCGAGGAAAGACACATGGACACATACGACTAGTATTGGGACTCTTCACTGGCTGTTGAAGCTGGGGATGGAGCGAGTTTGGGAATGTTGTAATGAGTGCTGTGATGTCGATTCGTAACTTATCTCAACTCAGATCTGTACAATCCACTAGTTACATTACAACTGAAAATGTTAACTGTTACTAAGTTTGTGCCACAGTGCTATATATTCACTCAAATAGAGCCAGACATTTATTTTTTGAATACTCAAAAACCTGGCGAGGTCGTGTATTTGCAGCCGATATTTCCAAGCGTTCATAACAAGGGGGGAAAAACATCCCGAAGCAGAAACCTATTTTGGGTGTGTGATGTGCTAGAATCAACACATTTTGTAGGCCTGAATGCACGGGGGAATAGGTGACCAGTCTTTCCCTCACTTAGCGGACGACGAAAGAATGCATTAAACTCTCGCCCTATAGCGCTTGTTGTAGCCTCATAGCGATTACACTAACGCGCTAGCATATAAGGGGATAATTTCTACTGGTTGTACATGTTATGTATGCCTGGCATTAGCACTTATTTTTTAGGCGGGCGCGTTAATTTAGTTGACAGAGAGCTGTGCTGATAATGTCATGAGGGCTCTGTGACCAGAGTTTTTACAGCTCTAAAGTAGCCTAAGTAAATCATAAACAAAGGACCCTGTTATACTACTTCAGGGCTCTGTGACCAGAGTTTGTACAGCTCTAAAGTAGCCTAAGTAAATCATAAGCAAAGGACCCTGTTATACTACTTCAGGCGCATTAGACACGTCGTGCTGGCCCTATATTTTTATAAGCCCATCCGCGGTGGTCGGTATCATGTCGTTCTTTACTTCCCAAGCCATTTCCTGGTACCCATTTTAGATTTCTCGACTTGGGAACCCAAGTCGATTTTAAACATCCGCCCCGGTGTGGAGTTTAACGCAAAAGGGTCGATTTAATTGCACCGGGTGTATCCCATATGTTTCAGTCTCTTTCCACACAGCGCCTGCTGATAGCGTCGCATAAAGCACGAACTCCGTAGCTCCAGCAACGACCCCTATGAGACTCCGAGAAAATTGCACTCCTGAACCGAAGGACGTAGCTTGGAATCGATCCCACAACATTCGGAGCGCCAGACAGGTGGCGTAACCACTCCGCCACGGAGACTCCCTGCCCCGAAGTGAGTTTGACTCACGAATCCCGGCCTGGCAGACGACCGTACAGCCGCTTAATCACAACAGACAGTTGTACTTATACGACTCTCAGTCGATGGCAGTACACTTGATGATTTTCAATGATGCTGGTGCTTAGCGAAGTTCATAGGGAGCTGCGCAGATAAAGTCGCGATATGACGAGTGTTCTACGCCTATTCTCGTCACCTGCTAAGTGATGGAAAGACTGGCCACCTATTCTTCCGTGCATTGAGGCTTACAAACTGCCATGACCTTATCACATCACAGAACCGCAGCAGGAAACTGTTTCTCGAGGATGACTATTTATTTTTATTAAGAAAACGAAAGTAGCGAGCAGAGGAAGGCTTGAACAGCCAGGGTAACTAACGACGATTGCTTGAAAGAGGCTAATGAAACTAGAACAGTGTGTATATATATATATATATATATATATATATATATATATATATATATATATATATATATATATATATATATATATATATATATATATATATATATAAGAAAGAGACCAACAGTTTTCTTTGGTCGTGTGATGAGAAGAGAGACACTGGAGAACATCGTGACAACTGGAAAGATCAAGTGGAAGCTAGGCAGAGGCCGATCAAGAGAAATTATGCTGGATGTATTTGAGACAGTGGCAAGGAGGAATATCATCAGCAGAGTTGATCTAGAACACCAAAAACCGAGATCTGTGCAGAAACATGAACGCCTACGCCAGCTGGTAGGGCACTTGATGATGATGAGTGAGCAGAGGAGTATTGAGAAAAAAATCATGGTGACCGGAAATATAAGCAGTAAAAGCAGGCCGAGAGAAATGATGCTGGGTGGACTGAGGCAATGGCAGGGGGAATACCATGAACAAAACTGACCCAGACCACAGGCCATTGAGATCCGTGGAGATGCATGATCGCCTCAGTCAGCTGACAGTGCACGTGATTTTGATGATGAGTAGGACGAGAATGATGATGTTGATGAGGATTATGATGATGATGATGATGATGATACTAAAACTAACAGTATGCGATCAAGTTCAAACACCACATTTTTAGACGTTCATCCGGGTAAATAAGCCTTATGGCGTGCCCACTAGTGATAACGTTTTGCAGTTTTATATAAAGAAAATTTGAGGAACATTGCATGAGGAAAGACGGCCATTAAATATAGCTTCATTTTAAAATAAAGAGGCTTAGATAGAAGCAGCAAGTGGTATCCAGAACTGTCAGATCGAGTTCCGTGTGACTTCGCGCGCCATTAAATAACAAAGTCGTTTATGTCCTGAAGTCGGCGCTGGTGCACTGGATGCACGACCAAGATTGTCGTATGCAATTTAGTGAAATGGGATCAGAAAGGTCTTAACTGCAGCAGCATATTTCAGCATATAGTGAAACAAAAATATATTTTTTTTTTAGATCTTAAGGACACACGATAAACACACACACACACACACACACACACACACACACACACACACACACATTCCCGACTAAGAACTCAGTCCATGAGAGAGAGAGAGAGAGAGAGAGAGAGAGAGAGAGAGAGAGAGAGAGAGAGAGAGAGAGAGAGAGAGAGAGAGAAGAATAGCTGAAAATAATGTAATACACACTAAGAGGAGTATCAGTAATAGAAGTATAAATAAAACACAGGACAACCGTTTCTTTTTTACCCCCGAAAAAAATCCATCACCTTACCGAGGATTCAAGCACGGGTCTCTCAAATGGGAGACCAACGTTCAAGCCACTAGGCCAGATGCTCCACACTAGCTAACGCAATAACAATAGACGCTCAACACTAGTTAACGCAATATTAATAGATGCTCTACACTAGGTAACGAAATAACAATATACGCTTTACACTAGGTAACGCAATAACAATAGACGCTCCACACTAGGTAACGCAATAACAATATACGCTCCACACTAGGTAACACAATAACAATAGATGCTCCACACTAGGTAACGCAATAATAATATACGCTCCACACTAGGTAACGCAATAACAATATACGCTCAACATTAGGTAACGCAATAACAATATACGCTCTACACTAGGTAACGCAATAACAATAGACGCTCCACACAAGGTAACGCAATAACAATATACGCTCCACACTAGGTAACGCAATAACAATAGACGCTCCACACTAGGTAACGCAATTACAATATACGCTCCACACTAGGTAACGCAATAACAATAGACGCTCCACACTAGGTAACGCAATAATAATATACGCTCCACACTAGGTAACGCAATAACAATATACGCTCCACATTAGGTAACGCAATAACAATACACGCTCCACACTAGGTGACGCAATAACAATAGACGCTCCGTGCCAGCTAACGCAATAACAATAGACGCTCCACACTAGATAACGCATTAACAATAGACGCTCCACACTAGGTAACGCAATACCAATAGACGCTCCACACTAGGTAACGCAATACCAATAGACGCTCCGTGCCAGCTAACGCAATAATAATAGACGCTCCACACTAGGTAACGCAATAACAATAGACGCTCCACACTAGGTAACACAATAACAATAGACTCTCCACACCAGCTAACGCAATAACAATAGACGCTCTACACCAGGCAATGCAATAACAATAGACGCTCTACACTAGGTAACGCAATAACAATAGACGCTCCACATTAGGTAATGCAATAACAATAGACGCCCCACACTAGGTAATGCAATAACAATAGACGCTCTACACTAGGTAACGCAATAACAATAGACGCTCCGTGCCAGCTAACGCAATAACAATAGACGCCCCACACTAGGTAACGCAATAACAATAGACGCTCCACACTAGGTAACGCAATAACAATAGACGCTCCACATTAGGTAATGCAATAACAATAGACGCCCCACGCCAGGTAACGCAATAACAATAGACGCTCCACACTAGGTAATGCAATAACAATAGACGCTCCACACTAGGTAACGCAATAACAATAGACGCTCCACACTAGGTAACGCAATAACAATAGACGCTCCGTGCCAGCTAACGCAATAACAGTAGACGCTCCACACTAGGTAACCCATTAACAATAGACGCTCCACACTAGGTAACGCAATACCAATAGACGCTCCACACTAGGTAACGCAATACCAATAGACGCTCCGTGCCAGCTAACGCAATAATAATAGACGCTCCACACTAGGTAACGCAATACCAATAGACGCTCCACACTAGGTAACGCAATAACAATAGACTCTCCACACCAGCTAACGCAATAACAATAGACGCTCTACACCAGGCAATGCAATAACAATAGACGCTCTACACTAGGTAACGCAATAACAATAGACGCTCCACATTAGGTAATGCAATAACAATAGACGCTCCACATTAGGTAATGCAATAACAATAGACTCTCCACACCAGCTAACGCAATAACAATAGACGCTCTACACCAGGTAATGCAATAACAATAGACGCTCCACATTAGGTAACGCAATAACAATGGACGCTCCACATTAGGTAATGCAATAACAATAGACGCCCCACACTAGGTAACGCAATAACAATAGACGCTCCACACTAGGTAACGCAATAACAATAGACGCTCCACATTAGGTAATGCAATAACAATAGACGCCCCACGCCAGGTAACGCAATAACAATAGACGCTCCACACCAGGTAATGTAATAACAATAGACGCTCCACACTAGGTAACGCAATAACAATAGACGCTCCACACTAGGTAACGCAATAACAATAGACGCTCCGTGCCAGCTAACGCAATAACAGTAGACGCTCCACACTAGGTAACCAATTAACAATAGACGCTCCACACTAGGTAACGCAATACCAATAGACGCTCCACACTAGGTAACGCAATACCAATAGACGCTCCGTGCCAGCTAACGCAATAATAATAGACGCTCCACACTAGGTAACGCAATACCAATAGACGCTCCACACTAGGTAACGCAATAACAATAGACTCTCCACACCAGCTAACGCAATGACAATAGACGCTCTACACCAGGCAATGCAATAACAATAGACGCTCTACACCAGACAATGCAATAACAATAGACGCTCTACACCAGGCAATGCAATAACAATAGACGCTCTACACCAGGCAATGCAATAACAATAGACGCTCTACACCAGGCAATGCAATAACAATAGACGCTCTACACCAGCTAACGCAATAACAATAGACGCTCTACACCAGGCAATGCAATAACAATAGACGCTCTACACCAGGCAATGCAATAACAATAGACGCTCTACACCAGGCAATGCAATAACAATAGACTCTCCACACTAGGTAACGCAATAACAATAGACGCTCTACACCAGGCAATGCAATAACAATAGACGCTCTACACTAGGTAACGCAATAACAATAGACGCTCCACATTAGGTAACGCAATAACAATAGACTCTCCACACTAGGTAACGCAATAACAATAGACTCTCCACACCAGCTAACGCAATAACAATAGACGCCCCACACTAGGTAACGCAATAACAATAGACGCTCCGTGCCAGCTAACGCAATAACAATAGACGCTCCACGCCAGGTAACGCAATAATAATAGACGCTCCACACCAGGTAATGCAATAACAACAAACAGATTCCGGAAACTAAACCTAGACAGTCAACATATGTGACCTTGTTATGTCCAGAAATAAAATGGAAAACTTAGTGACAACTAGCAAGATCGATGAGGAAAGAGCAAGGGGGGGGGGGGGGCAGAGAGGTACATACCTGGATGGCTTGACCACCTGGCATAATCGGGACAAGAGCGCAGATTTGATCCTCGACTTTGGTGATCATTTCAGACGGGGGAACCACGACCGCCCACGCTATCATATGGCACGTGATGATGATGTTTGAAATAACGAATGTGTTATTGATATTGCAAACATACAAACACTACACGAATTTTCAGTGTGAAACCATTGTGTCACGTGAATACGAAATACTAACTAACCGTTAATGAAAACCAAGGGCACGGATACCAAGATGTAATGCTAAGTGAATATAATGTAAATACAAAATCGTTAGTCGTTAATCGCGGTTCCAACTTCGCGGCAAAGGGTCACTCCATAATGCTCTGTTCCTGTGGCTGTGAATATCACACAAAATGCTCCTCACTGTCCCGTGTGAAAAGTAGAGCAGACAGAAGTCTCGACAAACAAATACAAAATACGAGGGTAAGTTAATAAGTAAGTCACAAATGGCTATAGAAAAATAACTAAAGATGATAACAACTTGAAACCAGTTTATTTTTATAGATACACTGTCTCTTTATTTCTCAACATAATTTCCACCAACATTGATGCAATTATCCCATCGTTTTATCACTCCTCCCAAATCGGCTGCATAGAACTGCGTGCTCTGTTTTCTAAACCACGTTTTCACTTCACATTCAACTTCATCGTCATTCGCGAAATGTCTCCCGCCAACGTGAGTTTCGTGTTAATGCTGACAAATGTTTGTCCCGTAAAGCGGTGCATAATTGGGTAGAACCGTTACGAGGGTGAGTCAATAAGTAAGTCACACAGTTCTTTGGGATGGTAGGTCAATTAAAACAAAGCACGCAGTTCTATGCAGCCGATTTTGGGAGGACTGATAAAACGATGGGATAAGTGCATCAATGTTGGTGGAAATTATGCTGAGAACTAAAGGGACAATGTATGTATAAAAATAAACTGATTTCAAGTTGGTATCATCTTTAGTTATTTTTCTAAAGCCATTATTAACTTACCCTCGTATTACAGAATAAATAATGTAATAATGGGAACCCGCGTTACCGTAGTGACTATACATTCACCTGCCGGTCCGGCGGTTACGTGTTCGATCAGCATAGGGCGGGTTAGAATGCTTTTTTTTTTTTTTAATTGACCTAGGCTCCGAGCTTGACCCAACATAATTATGAGTACCAGAAAATGTCGCAGGAAGGCGATATAGACATAGTGACCACATTGCCCACCCAGTGTTGATTGGTCTATAAAAGTGTGGGTCAAGCGCCGCATGGCCAATGCGCCCGAGGCATGTAACAGGGACCTATATTGACGGTATTTAATGTATTATTATCCCGTGGCAGGTCCTTTGCAGAACGTACCCCAGATGTCTGCAGTGTGCTGTGTGCGGTGTGCTGTGTCCAGTGTGCTGTGTCCGGTGTGCTGTGTCCAGTGTGCTGTGTCCAGTGTGCTGTGTCCCGTGATCTGTGTCCAGTGTGCTGTGTCCAGTGTGCTGTGTATAGTGTGCTGTGTCCAGTGTCCCGTGTGCTGCGTCCAGTGTGTTGTGTTCGGTGTGCTGTGTCCAGTGTGCTACGTCCGGTGTGCTGTGTCCAGTGTGATGTGTCCAGTGTGCTGTGTCCGATGTGCTGTGTCCAGTGTGCTGTGCCCCGTTTGCTGTGTCCCGTGTGCTGTGTCCGATGTGCTGTGTGTGGTGTCCGGTGTGCTGTGCGCGGTGTGCTGTATCCAGCGTGCGTGCTATGTCCCGTGTTCAGTGTCCAGTGTGCTGTGTTGTACAGTGTGCTGTGTCCAGTGTTCTGTGCCCAGTGTGCTGTATCCAGTGTGTTGTGTCCAATGCCCGGTGTGCTGTGTCCAGTGTGTTGTGTCCGGTGTGCTGTGTCCAATGTGCTGTGTCCAGTGTTTTGTGTCCGGTGTGTTGTGTGCGGTGTGCGTTGTCCAGTATGCTGTGTCCAATGTGCTGTGTCCAGTGGGCTGTGTCTAATGTACTGTGTCCAGCGAGCTGTATTCGGTGTGCTGTGTCCAGTGTCCGGTGTGCTGTGTCCAGTGTGCTCTGCACGGTGTGCTGTGTCCAGTGTGCTGTGTCCAGTGTGCTGTGCCCAGTGTCCCGTGTGCTGCGTCCTGTGTCCGGTGTGGTTTGTGAGGTGTGCTGTGTCCAGTGTGCTGTGTCCAGTGTCCGGTGTGGTGTGTGCGGTGTGCTGTGTCTGGTGTGATGTATCCAGCGTGCTGTGTTCTGTGTCCGGTGGGCTGTGTCCTGTGTCCGGTGTGGTGTGTCCAGTGTGCTGTGTCCATCTTATTGCTGATCGGCCTCTGCTCCTTCTTCCAGGAACCATGCTTGCCCTTTCACTGCCCTTTCACTGCCCTTTCACTGCCCTTTCTAAACCTCTGTGACACTTAACTGATTCAGTGCCAAACAAACAGTATCTTGGACCAAACATGGTACACTATCAAATGAACAAGTAGTATAATGTATTTCCGTTCACTGAGCATTGAAATTGCAGAAGATACTGCGAAACAAACCAAATAGCACTTTGACCCTAGCATGGGGATATATCGTCCTTATCGAGATCTGTGGAGCGCCATGAGAGCTTACGCCACTCACGGGGCACATGATTATGATGATAAGTAGCTGATAGCTTGACTTTTGAGCAAAATCCGTTAAAAGCGTTACTAAGATATCACTAACTCCGATTGTTTGAAATAACATTGCGTGAGGCGATGATTGTCAGAAGCGCGTGATAAATGTGACCTGACAGACCCCATCATTAAATGTTCACAGTACGATCGAGCCATTACAGTGTCTTTTCCCGAACACAACATTTAAATGTAATAAACATTTATTTCAACGACCACAGATCCTGATGAACCTAGTATTGGACGCTTCCTCATGCAGCTCCTAGCACCGAATGGAGCATCGTTTGCATAAACAGGTCAATCGATACAACCCATATTATGGTGTTGTAAGTCGACAAAGTTGGACTGTATTCCACATTATTATGTCTTAAGTATCTGCGCGATCAGGGACTACTTTGCTTGATATTAGGTGAGTTGCGTTTCCTTTACAGGACGATACAATCAAACTCAACCGTTTGTGAGTTTCTACGCGATTTTAAGTTCAGTAGCTTGTCATTCCTTTCTGATCGACCGACGCCTCATAACATGGAAATCATCGCAAACCGATCTGCTTGCAAATCGCTTACAGCCGATTTCGAACCCTTGTCTCGAAATGCCGGGGAACTATGAAACTGCCTTTCACTAACCCCTTACCCACTGCATACATCAAATAGAAAAGTGGAAACCAAATACCGTTTACAAGAACGACGATGTCATAGTAAAGGACCTCATTTCGCGTCCCGCGGCTGGCCCCATATGGTGCTGCCACTCTGCTTGCTTGCTTGCATGCTTGCTTGCTTGTGTTCGTTGGTTTGAGCTCCAACGCAAAGTCCTGTATGTCGGATGAAGGCATCCTGTTGTCCAACATCAGTGTGATGTCATACAGGACCTGAGGTTTGCGCGAGTATCCGTTGTCCCATGTCTGGCTTATTGGTGTGCAGACTGATGATTCCTCGCCGTACATGCAGACACTCTCCGACTTCGGAGGAATCGGCGATTCTACTGACTCCCGAAGGGACCTGTTGCCCAGGACGCTCGACGAAGACGCGTCAATAGGTCTTGGCCAGTAAACAACCCGGCCCTGATGCCTTGGAAACACCTCTGCGTCCCGCTGCCACTCTGAATTCGATGGGCTTTATGGTCAATATCATGCCGGAGAATTTTACTTTCCGGAGAATTTTACTTTCCAGAAGATTTCCAAGTACAAATCTTAGGCTGGGTGGACCCTGAAGCTCAGGTCAGTTGTAAAAATCGCCGCATCAAAGAAGATTCGAATACATGGTCATCCGGCAGAGAAGCAAACGTGCTGCCTATTATGACACTGCATCGTCCAATGTCGTCATGGTAGTTATAAATTGTGCGCTATAGTGTAGCTCTCTATGCCCCAAACTGTTGCTGCACCCGCCTAATCGGTAGTAACTATTTCAAGACTTGACCCAGGCAGATGTTACGTTAACTATTCGTAAGACAGACAGCTGGTAATTTATAGCAACACATGTCTGGGACAGAAACAATGAATATTTTAGCGATTTATGAGGGTTGGCATTTATACTCTAGTACAATCATGTTTAGGAACCGTCATAGCACAATGGCTTGCAGGCTTGCCTACCGGCTCGTAGTCATCTGTTGGAATCCCCATCGATGTTGGATGTTCCTTCATCCTCATAGTCCCTCAGGTTGACCCAGTCTAAAGATGATTCCAGGAATGTCACGGGGAGTAGTAAAGGCAGCTGGCGTGATATTATTATACAGAAAATGTCCAGACAAGAGGAGACAGCCAGCGTCATGTTGGCCATATAACTGACCGAGTGATTATTAGTTCATACAACTTTAGTGCTGGTACCATATGGCTAATACATCTCGTATTGACCATATAACCGACCGGGTGATGATTAGTTCATACAACTTTAGTGCTGGTACCATATGGCTAATACATCTCAAGTCCTGTAATTGGGTCCTCTATGGCGTTGTTGTTTTTTACTTCGCTCGCCTTGAATTCAGGCATACTCCATATAAGTGCTACTGCTAGCGCGTGCACTTAAATGATTGTGTGTGTGGATTAGCTTTTCTCTATTACCAATGTCCCCCGCCATCAGGTGAACCCACTCTGACTTATGAGGTACTTGTAATTTACGTCCCCAAGTAAGGACAAGAAGTCAACTTTTAAGTTCAACTGACCGGTATAGGGGGTTGAACCCGCTTCCTCCGCATCAGTACACCATATATCCATTCATTCATAATCCCCACACATATACACACACACATACATACATACCCACGTATCTACCTGCCCCCTATTCACTCACTCTCTCACTCACACACACACGCACACATACACACACATTCATACATTACTCAGTCTACTTAACTACCCACCTACCGAACGAAAGTACGAACAAACTTTATTTTCAAAGGGTTAAGAATTGGGCACGCAGGCCCGTCTAACATTCACCGAGCAATCTACGCTATCTATATCAATCTATCCCAGGCTCTTATCCATTCGGCCATGTTAACCTTCTCTGCGTTGTTGTACAGCCATTAATGCTCTTTGCCAGGTTGTCTCCAGGCACAAGTAAAGTGTTTTGTTATGTTTTTGTGCAAACCAATAGGCTTGTATTGGTGCAAATGGTGGGCAGCGTGTAAGGACCTGATGGGTTGAGTGGTGGCGTGGTTTAAAGACATTTTGTTAGAAAAGTTCGTCGTCAGAAAAGAAAACGAACGATGAGTTACAGACAGTTGCTGGTGTTGCTAGATCACACATCAACACCACTAAGCCATAACAATGTTTAAATGAACACAAAGCAAGAGCAAAGAACATTCGCCCGATCAAATATTGTCTATAGCAATGCTTCCCAAAGTGGTGGTCCACGGACCGGTGCCGGTCCGCGAGCCCTTCTTTGCAGGTCCGCAACGGGGCTCCGTGGCTAAAGGCTTGCGAACGCGGTTCGTGAGCCGGATACCAGGCGTTCGAAGCTCAGCTGCGACCGATTTGTGCAGCTGACCGTGTCGCGTTGTGTTATAACGTGCTGGTATGGGAGCCGGTCGTTCAGAAAGCAATGGCAAACTATTGAACGTAACACTTGCCTAGTACATCAACAGCAGCTGAAAAATGCTGGTGTTGACTGCAACGTCCCGTAAGGGATACGCAACCAATTTTAAAAACAACGAGAGTTGAAAAAAAAAGTAAGAAAACAGTTAAATATTTTCTCCTTTGAGGATTGTTTAGAAATTTTTAAAAACAAGATTATCCTTTTCTCAAAACATTATATCCGCACCGTTTTTATGGTGATTTACTTTTAAAATAAATTGAGTCTGCAGCCCAAGGAGTGTTTATTTTTAATTGGTTCAAAGGGAAAATTAAAAATAGTAACCATCTGAGACCGATACTAAAAGCTGGCCGGGTCGACGACATTTGTTTGTTGACGACGTGCGTTTCTTTTGTTTTCTATGTGACGAAAAGTGAGAAAAATGCACATTATAATTTGCTGATTGTCATAAGATGCAGAACATACGTGATTTTCGTTGTACGATTATAATGCGTTTTGCCATCGTCTGAGCGAGTGAAGGTGTTAGATATATCTGCCGACGTCATTTATTTACAACAGAAACCGTTGCTATCCACCATTTTAATGGTACCCTGAAGTGGCGTCATTGCACATCCACCTTTTCTACCATCCGTGGTATAGCCTCATTTACGGATTACACATAGAACAATTTTTTTAAACGGCTCCGGTCCCTGGTGCAAACGGAAAATTGTATGTCGGTCCGCGAAAGTGAAAACTTTGGGAAGCACTGGTCTATAGTTGTTACAGTCGACAAAAGTTCAATCCTGTTCTGAAAGATGGTGCAATATCTAAGACAGAAAACAAACAACCGTTCACAAAACCACAAGGAGAGGACAATATTGAAATGAACACAGAGCAAGCGGCAAGAACATTTAGCCGATAAAGTCTAGTCTATAGTTTACCAAGTCGACAAAAGTCCAATCGTTTTCCGAAAGATGGGTCAATATATAAGACAGGAAACAAACACCCATTCACAGAACCACACAGAATGAAACCTCGGCTCCTACTAACTATCGTCGATAGGGGCGTCATTTGCATATAAAGGTCAATCGATTAAGCTGGAGCTGTGGTTAAAATTAGATAAGCCTAGATCAAAATGACTACTGTCCCGCAGAAGCCACAAAATGAAGAAAGTCCGAGTCAATGACCCCTTTCAGAAGATTATCCAGCTTCGCGAATACAGCTTCAATCTGTCAGTAGTGTCAGGTTGTGTTAACAGTAACACCAGGGCGCACACACAATGAACACCACAACCTCTTCATCACGAAACTAAGGCAAACATGCAAAGTGTCAGAGTCTGGGGGAGGTAGAGATTGGGGCAAAATTGTCTCTTATTTAATGACAGTATTTTGTTTCGTCCAATCGACCATCCCATAATCTTTAACTGTCTGTCAACATGTAGTTGTACATTTCGTCTCACAACATCATCATCATGTACCATGCCGATAAACATTGGCGACCATGTTTTGCCATCTCACACGATCACTAGAGTCGTAGATCAGATCCGTTTTTGTCTCGATTATGCCTTGTGGCCGAGCCATCTAGATATTTATCTTTCTGCCTGCCCTTTGTTCTTTCCCCCTCAATCTTGCCAGTTGTCACCAAGTTCTTTAGTTTATTTCTTCTCATAACATGCCCAGAAGGTCTACGGTGTTGTTGTTTTTTTGTTTTTTTTGCGCTCGCAAGCTTTAAACTCAAGCGTAGTCCATACACACCACTTCTAGTAGCGATGGACTAAATTGTTCGTGTGCATTAGCTTTCCCTATTAACAGTGTCCCTCGCCATCAGGCGAACCCACTCCGACTTCTGAGGTACTTGTAATTTACGTCCCAAAATCAAAGACTAATAAAACTAGAACATTATATACAACAATAAGAAAGAGGCAAACAACTTTTTTGGTCATGTGATGAGAAGAGAAGCATTGAAGAACATCATGACAACTGGAAAGATCGAGGGGAAGAGAGGCAGTGGCAGACCAAGAGAAATGATGCTGGATGGCTTGAGACGGTGGCGTGGAGGAAATATCAACAGCAGAGTTGATCCAGAAAACCAAAGACCGAAGTCTGTGGAGAGTCATGAACGCCTACGCCAGCTGGCATGGCACTTGATGATGATGAAATCATAGGCGATAGGTCAACATTTTAGTCCAACTGTCCGGTGTAGGGGTTGATCGAAGGTCTACTTTTGATATATCTAAACAGTTTACGGTTTTCATTTGTTTCTTGTAGGACTTCCTCCCTGGTTTTTCTGTATGTCCGTTGTATTTTCTTCAGAAACCCCATTGCCACTGACATTAGATATGTTTCAGCTTGTCTTCTCATTGTCCACATTTCATATCCATACAAACGTAGCACTTCAACACGCTTTTTCTCGCTGCAGTTGACATCTTTTTATTGGAATTTAGTAACAATTCATTACTTTTGGAAGATGGTACTCCCTTACCAAGAAGATGCACTTCTCGAATGTCGCTGCATCTCCGCAGGTGGAATTGCAGAAGTCACATAAAATTTACTAAAGCAACAACAAAAGATAACCTCTTTAAGCTGAAATATACAACAAACATATTCTCACAATAATTTAAATTAACTTTTTTATGTTTGAACAAATTTAGCTTGACCGTTTATGTAATTAAAAAGGCATTATAGTCAGTATACAATTACCATGGTAGACAATTTCAATTAGTTGCATATCCTTTACAGTACATCGCGGCCAACAACAGCATTTTGGCTGTTTATGATTCCATTTCAAATTCATCGTTGAGTACTTTGCCATTGCTTTCTGAATGACAGTCATTCATACCATTGTAAGAAAACCAGCTTAGGAAGGTCCGCTTCCAAATCTCCCCCAGCTGTGTTTCGATTTCCCGTATAACCCTTTCTCCACATCGAATTTAAATTACTGTAAGAATGTGTGTGATGTATATTTAAACTTGGTAGACTTATCTTTTTGCTTCAGTTTATGTTATGTTATGTGACTTCTGCAGTATGCCCCAGACGAGCAGCACCAAATATGCCAGACTGTACATACTGTTTTCTGGGTATCCGTTAATCAAATTAACTCCGGAAATATATCTCTTTATAATCTCTCGTGATATTAATCTGTAGTCTTCAGAATGAGGCGCGGCACTTGAAGTTGTCCACAGTAGGTAATTACATGTCCTTTATCAACGTTGCCATCAACGTATGTATGTAATTTTATGTACAGTAGTTTGCCACTGCTTTCTGAACAACCGACGCACGTACCATTGTAAACATCAAGTCGGTTTGATTCCAAATCGTCTGCGGTTGATTTCGAACTCCCTATGCGGGTATGAGAAATTGCGTTCACTTTCCCTAACCTACTGTCCACAATATTGGCCTAAATTTTTTTTTTCATATCCCTTACAGAAAATACAACCTGAAATAGGGGAAGAACAATGTGGGTTTGTAGAAGACAAGGGTACAGTAACTGCCGTGTATATGCTGCGAACAGTTATTGGACGTGCTATAGAAGTAAACAAGGATATACATCTTTGCTTTATTGACTATACAAAGGCTTTTGATAGAGTTAGACATGTCAACATGGTAGATATGCTTAGAGATCTACAAATTGATAGGAAAGACATTAGATTTATAAAAAAAACATATATTGGAAACAACAAGCTGCAATAAGGATTGATAATGAAGTGGGACAATATCAACCTATTAAGAGAGGTGTTAGGCAGGGATGTGTAATGTCTCCAGATCTTTTTTTTCCCTATACAATGAAAATATTTTCAGAAATGTAGAAGATATAAATGGAATCAGCATTGGAGGACGAAACATCAATAACATTAGATATGACTACCACGTTATGGACAGACCAGAACAGGTCATTCTTCTGCGCCTCAGAACAGGGCACAATAGATTACGCAACCACATGTATACAAAATTCAAGATTGGTGACTCAGCCATGTGTACATGTGGTTTGGCATCGCAGACAGCAAAGCACACACTCCAGGACTGCCCAAACTACAACATATCCAGGCGAACCTTCTGGCTTACAGAGACAAAAGTGGAAGATAAACTCTATGGACCGCTGAGTGAACTAAAATTCTAATCTTCATCAATGATCTTGTTGCTAATCTACCGTATGGAATTAAAGCGGCAATGTACGCTGATGACCTGGTTTTGGGGAGCACAAATGAACATGCATCAGTGGCCACCATATTGCTACATAGAGCTGTAGATACATATGTTGCATGGGCGGATAGATGGTGTGTTAGCATAAACACTGACAAGCGCAGCACCACTCTATTTACTCTTTCTCCGAAACAAAAGGCAGGGATCATTCAGATAAATGGAACACCCCTAAGAGAAGATAAAGAACCAACATACCTCGGTGTAACATTCGACGACAGGCTGACATGGAGAAAACACATCAAAAAAAGCAGTAGAAAAAGCCAGAAGGAAAATAGCCATCCTGAGAAAGCTAAGTGGAACCACATGGGGAGCCAGTGGGAAAATACTTAGCAAAGTTTATCAACAAAGCAAACGACCACACTTGGAATACGGGTCAACTGCGTGGTGTTCAGCATCAAAACCCACATTACAAGAGCAGGACAAGGTGCAAAATCAAGCTCTTAGAATCATCACAGGAGGGATGAGATCAACCCCTATGGTAGCAATGGAGAAAATGGGGAGGACACAATCTCTAAGAGAACGCAGAGATACAAAAACACTAATACAAGCAGAAAAGTTCCTCAGCTTGCCAGGCCACCTTATGAAGAACCGATTTGAAAACTTAGCTATGGGGCGGTTGAAAAGAAGTAGTTTCATCCACCAGGCCAAACGACTTAGCAGAGAAACCATCGATCTTACCACAGTTGGTATCCCCCTGACAACTATTCCAGAACGAACCCCGTGGAAAGGTGAACATAGACTATCGCTACATGTCAGAATCTCTATGTCTCCAACCGAGATGCAGGAACATCGTTACGCCCGCCAGGCGAATAGTCGCCAGCCGGGATGCAGTAACATCGTTACGGCCGCCAGGCGAGTACCAGTTACCTGCCCACAGGTTGAGGGCTGACGCGATCGTCAGCGGTCAGGCAAGGACAAAGCAGGACGCACGCAGTCCTCGTGAAGCCAGTCCACAGGGCAAGCACTGTGTGAGGAAACCGGCAGACTGCTTGGGGACTCGGATAAGACAAGACGTGTGGGTTGAGAAAGGCTTCGTATCGTTTCTGTGCCCGAAAGTCGAGTGCTTGTATATCTTGTGAGATAGACTGTGATGCTGTAGGTTTTGTCTGTAAGTGTACTGATGTATTGTATATGTATTGTAATGATCATCACATGCCAACCTAGAGTGTCTTGCATGTGAATTGTGAATAAATCCATTGAACTTAGTGTCATTGTGTGTCAAGTCCAATCATTTTGTACTTGTACTTGTCTCACATATGTTAGGTACAACGAGCCAGGTTTAAGACCCAGACAAAAGTGAGAGGAATATTTGACCAGGAAGAACAGAACAGTGAACAGTGCAGCACAGTCACTCTCAGCTTCCTTGATGACGAATACCCACAGGATCTCTGGAGTCGAGTCTACACAGATGGATCAGCACAAAATGTTGTTCGAAATAGAGGAGCGGGAGTGTACATAGAATACCCAAATAGTATTATGGACACGGCCAGAGTTCCAACAGGAAAGTACTGCCATAACTATGATGCTGAAATTGAGGCAATCAAGATAGCCACAGATAAATTACAAACTACCAGCCATGGTACACAACCTGTGGTGATATTGACCGATGCAAAGTTCGCAATAGAGGCGCTCCTGTCTAGGAAATTGCCAGTTCTAAGGACATCACTTTCTGAACTTAGCATTCAGCATAAGGTCACCATACAGTGGATACCATCCCACTGTGGAGTCCCCGGAAACGACAGAGCTGATCGATTGGCTAAGGAAGGAGCAAAAGAAGAACAACCTGATGTGCCCATTACATACCACCAAAAGAAAAGAATGATCAAATCAGTCAAAAGGCCACCAAACCCTACATATTCAATACGACTACCATGTTATGGACAGACAAGAGCATGTTATTCTCCTGTGCCTCAGAACAGGACACAATAGATTACGCAACCACATGTATACAAAATTCAAGATTGGTGACTCAACGATGTGCACTTGTGATTTGGCGTCGCAGACAGCAGAGGACATACTCCAGGACTGCCCAAACTACAACATATCCAGGCGAACCTTCTGGCCTAGAGAGACAACAGTGGAAGATAAACTCTATGGACCACTGAGTGAACTAAGAAAAACTGTTAGATTCATACAAGAGACAACATTGCAGTTATAAACATATTTCAGGCGAACGAAAGAAGAAGAAGAAGAAGAAGAAGAAGAAGAAGAAGAAGAAGAAGAAGAAGAAGAAGAAGAAGAAGAAGAAGAAGAAGAAGAAGAAGAAGAAGAAGAAGAAGAAGAAGAAGAAGAAGAAGAAGAAAAGACTTAGATTCATACAAGAGACAACATTGCAGTTATAGACATATTTCAAGCGAACGAAAGAAGAAGATATGCAGATGATACAGTATTGATTGCAGACAATGCTCAAGATCTACAACAATTAGTAGACGTGGTTGTTGTACACAGTGAGCAGCTGGGGTTGGAATTAAATTGTTAGAAGACATAGGTTATGGTCGTCACTAAGAAGAAAGAATTACCACAATCTAATATACAAGTAAATGGGAATATTCTTCAAGAAGTGAATCGGTACAACTATCTCGGAACAGTCATAACATCTTATGGGAGATGCCTTGAAGAGATTAGAACAAGAATCGCCATGGCGAAAGTAGCCTTTAGCAAGATGAAAAACATTCTGGCCAATAAAAAGATGTCAGTTGAAACGAGAAAAAGAGTGTTGAGGGGATACATAAAGCCTGTTCTTTTGTTTGGATGTGAAACTTGGACAATGTGCAGTCAAGCTGAAAAACATCTGATGGCTGCAGAAATGAGGAAAATACACAGAATACCATGGACAGACAGAAAAACCAATGACCAAGTACTACAGGAAACAAATGAAAATCGAAAACTGATTAGAGAAATTACACGTAGACTGTCAAAATTTTTTGGACATGTTATGAGAAGAACTGGATTGGAGAACTTAGTGACAGCTGGCAAGATCGAAGGGAACAGACCAAGAGGAAGACCGAGCGGAAAATACCTGGACTGATTGGCCGCATGGCATGGACGAGACAGGACCACTGAGCTGATCCACGGCTCTGGTGATCGAGTGAAATGGCGAGACATGACCGCCCACACTTTCCGGCATGGCACATGATTGATTGATTGATTGATCCCTTATATAACGTTGCAGTCAACATCAGCATTTTTCAGCTGCTGTTGATGTACTAGGCAAGACCACGCTCAGTAGTCTGCCATTGCTTTCTGAGTGACCGGCTCACAAACCCCGTAAGTTACCAACGCGGCGAGAACCGCTACCGATTCTCGCGCAGCTTACTTTACTCACGAGAATATACGGAATTACGGAGAAAGACGTTAACCCTAGGCCAGGGAGACCGGCCTCAAAATTACCGGAACTCAATTCAAGTCGTTCGTACAGGATTGGCAATTTGACTGCTTCTAAACATGGAATAAATTACCAGAATTAGCGAAACTATCGATTCAGTCTAGCATTCACACATACAACTTTATTCATATGATTTTAAATAGAGACGATTACTTTTTTTGCTTTAACCTCGAGTGTAGTCCATGCTGGATTGATTTTTGCGTGTGGGCCGTTTTCTCTGTTAACTGTATCCCTCCCCACCAGGCGTACTCACTCCGACTTCTGAGGTACTTGTAATTTACGTCCCAAAGTCAAGGACAAGACGTCAACATTTAAGTCTAACTGACCGGTAAATGGGTTGAACCCGCTACCTCGCCATCAGCACACCGGAAATTATAAGAGCAAGCGCTCTTGTCCATTCGGCTATGAAGGCCTCCAGACGTTTATAATGACCACAGTATTGCAGTCTCTGGGTCGTGGTGCTGTTTATGAGTCAGACTTCTGCCATGTTCAGATCCTGTTGAATGTCAGTATTTATATCTTCTTCTTGGCCAACGACATTCTAAGAATGTTTCTGTAACATATACACCCAACAAGCCCCGATAGTCTTCTTTAGTGACTGCGAAAGGATCCGTGCCTCATGGCAGTATGCTGTCTCGGGAAACTATCCACTATCCGCGCCTCATGGTGGTATGCTGTCTCGGGAAACCATCAGTGCCTCATGGCGGTATGCTGTCTCGGGAAACGATCCGCGCCTCATGGCGGTATGCTGTCTTGGGAAACGATCCGTGCCTCATGTCGGTATGCTGTCTCGGGAAACGATCCGCGCCTCATGTCGGTATGCTGTCTCGGGAAACGATCCGCGCCTCATGTCGGTATGCTGTCTCGGGAAACGATCCGCGCCTCATGTCGGTATGCTGTCTCGGGAAACGATCCGCGCCTCATGGCGGTATGCTGTCTCGGGAAAGACACATTTTCTCAATTTATTTACTGAAACAGATTAAGTGTCAAACAAAAGGTAGGTTTGGACCAAACAAATATGGATGTCGTAAAATGGGAAGTAGGAGTGTGTCACAGTCATGACTTAAAAGTTGTTATATGGTAGCAGACATGTTTTATAAAGCAACTAGCTGACACGGCCCGGCTTCGCCCAGTCACTGATGGGAAGCATCTCATTTAATTCATATAAGTAGTCATATAAGTTCCCGTTCCCGTTACCGACTATCTGTCTGTCTGTCTGTCTGTCTGTCTGTCTGTCTGACCCGGCCCGGCATCGCCCAGCTCCTGGTGTGGAGCATCTCATTTAATTCATATAAGTAGTCATATAAGTTCCCGTTCCCGTCTGTCTGTCTGTCTGTCTGTCTGTCTGTCTGTCTGTCTGTCTAATCATTTATTGGTTGCAATTAGAACAACCTTAGATAAACGAAGACCAACTTACAAAAAGCATTAGAAAGAGCACTTGAAAGATCTTTACATCTTCCCCAACAATTAACTTGGGTAAATTGAGCAGCGGCAGCAGCAGCAGAAGAAGAAGAAAAAGGAGGAGTAGGAGCTGGGAGGAGGAAGAGGGAGGTGGAGGAGAGAGAAGGAGGGAGGAGTAGGAGGGAGGAAGAGATAGGCGGAGAGAGGAGGAGGAGGGAAGAGGAAGGAGGAGGAGTAGTAGGGAGGAGGAGGGATTAGGAGGAGGAGAGAGGAGGAGGAGGGAGGAGGAGGAAGGAGGATGAGGCAGGAGGAGGTGGGAGGAGGAGGGGAGGAGGGGGAGGAGGAAGAGGGAGGAGGAGGGAGGAGGAAGAGGGAGGAGGAAGAGGGAGGAGGAAGAGGGAGGAGGAAGAGGGAGGAGGAGGAGGAGAGGGGAGGAGAAGAACGCAGGAGGAGGAGGGAGGAGGAGAGGGAGATGGAGGAGGAGGGAGGAGGAGGGAGATGGAGGAGGAGGAGGGAGGAGGAGGGAGATGGAGGAGGAGGGAGGAGGAGGGAGGAGGAGGGAGGAGGAGGGAGAAGGAGGAGGATGAGGGAGGAGGAGGAGGCAGGAGGATGTGGGAGGCGGAGGGGAGGAGGAGTTGGAGGAGGAAGAGGGAGGAGGGGGGAGGAGGAAGAGGGAGGAGGAAGAGGGAGGAGGAAGGAGAAGGAGGAGGAGGAGGGAGAAGGAGGGAGGAGAAGAACGCAGGAGGAGGAGGGAGGAGGAGAGGGAGGAGGAGGGAGATGGAGGAGGAGGAGGGAGGAGGAGGGAGATGGAGGAGGAGGAGGGAGGAGGAGGGAGGAGGAGGAGAGAGGAGGAGGATGGAGAAGGAGGAGGGAGAAGGAGGAGGGAGGAGAAGGAGGGGGAGGAGGAGGAGGGAGGATGAAGAGGGAGGAGGGAGGATGAAGAGGGATGTGGAGGGAGGAGGAGGAGGGAGGAGGAGGAAGGAGGTAGAGGGAGGAGGAGGAGGGAGGAGGAGAGAGGATGAGGAGGGAGGAGGAGAAGGAAGGAGGAGAAGGGATGAAGAGGAGGGAGGAGGAGAGGGAGGAAGAGGGAGGAGGAGAGGGAGGAGGAGGGAGGAGAAGGAGGGAGGAAGAGGGAGGAGAAGGAGGAGGAGGGAGGAAGAGGGAGGAGAAGGAGGAGGAGGGAGGAGGAGGGAGGAGGAGGAGGGAGTAGGAGGAGAGAGGAGGAGAAGGGAGGAGGAAGGAAGAGGAGTGATTAGGAGGAGGGAGGAGGGAGGAAGAGAGAGGAGGAGGAAAGAGGGGGAGGAAGGAGGAGGAAGAGGGAGGAGGAGGGAGGAGGAGGAGAAAGAGGGAAGAGGAGGAGGGAGAGGGAGGAGGGGGAGGGGAAGAGGAAGAGGGTAGGAGGTGGAGGAGGGGAGAGGAGTAAGAGGAGGAATATAACGCATATGCCTGTAGATTTAATAATGGCTGAAGTTGTTCCATGTCTTCTTAGAGTTGGCGACAGTGTAAAGAAATATAAAATCTTCAAACTTGATAGAGATAAGGTAACTATTATTTATTTATTCTTTAAGCATAAAAAGATGAGTTACAATGTTATGCATTATGCATTATTTTTATGAAAACTTTGAAAATGCCTTAAAGATTGTATCACTATTTATTATAACTCATATGCCGGTATATAACTATGGACTAAGAGTTTATAAATCTTTGAAAACGATGCAACAATATGACTATAAGTTATACAGAAAAGTTATGCCCCTTGAAATAACTTTTCAAGAGTTAAGTCCCCTCGCTGTATATAAATTACAATGAAAAATGGAAAATGAAATAATATTGGGTAAGCAGCCGATTTCACACTAAAAAAATATCACAGTGGGCTGCGCTGGAATGAAAGGAAGACGTGTAGAAAATTTCATTTCAATCGGATGGGCTGTTCGCGAGCGCATAAAGGACAGACAGACAGACAGACAGACGGAGATCGCCTTTTATATATAAGAAGATGACAACATTTCGGCGGTATATAAGCCAATAGCGGAAGAGGGAAGTCGTTTAGTACGATTAATCATCCCATGACACTTAATGAGTGTATTCTGGTGACATTCTCTTTACACTATTTAACCTCTGCATTGTATGGCCAGTTTACTTCTTACCTCCTGTGAACGTCCCTATTGTATCGTAAATAACTTGTAAAAATGCAGAAAAGTGCCAGCTTTAATAAGAGCTACAGTTTTGTCGCTTTTGATCGCTAAATCCTTGCCGGAAGCTTGTCAGTGTCGGTTCTTCAGGAAATAAATGTCAGCGCATGTCCATCGGCGATTATGACTTGTGTGTAAATCAAAGTGAATTTTACAATGGAGCGATTTAATATGAAACCACAATGTAAGAAGTGGGCTGCAATAGAGAGAACAAATGTTCAAGAATAGAGAGGCGTGGTTGTAAATATAAAATTAGCAAAGTGAATACACGTTAGGTATTATTATCACAATCACCTCGGAGGAGCAAATCGATTACCATGGTCTGGCAAGAATGAGACAGCGAGGAGTGACGAGGGGATGTGACCGACGCTCAACGCTCAGAGGAAAGGCGAGACGGACATATAATCAGATTGCTACTGGTACTATTGGTGTTGGAACTCTTCGCTGGCTTCTGAGGATGGGGACGGAGCGCTTATGGGAATGCCCCAAATACTGTGATGTCGATTCCTAAATCAATCAATCAATCAATCAATTATCAAGTGCCTTGCCGACCGGAAATATTTCTTCTCTCCTTGTTACGATCTTCTCTAGCATGCATCAGATTGTGCGCTGACCTCCTCCCGTGCCATGACAAAAGGCAGTCTATAATTATATATCGCTGTCTTTCTCTATCTCTCTTTCTACAAATCTTTTCAGCTGTCACAATATGTTCAGGGTTTGGTTTTCCGCATAATGCAGCCAAAAATAATAACCTCCTCTTTCTGTTTGTGATAAGTTGTCTTTCTGTCTTAGTCTCCTTCAATACGTTTAGATTACACATTTTGGCTAGACGACTGCCAGTTTTATTTAACGCTTAAGTTTGATGCATTTGCATTTGGATCGATTGGCTCTAATAAGGGTTTGCGTTTATCGGAGTAAGGGTACTTTAGAGACTTTCATCTAGACCCGGTATCAAAGTATCGTCTACGTCGGGGTTGTGTTGCAAGGCTCTCCTTCCACTCACCAAGCTCAGAAACCAGCGTGCGGGAGGGGGACAAATCCGGTTCTGGAACTTTACATCTACAGAGAAATTATGACCATGTAGCCATATCGTGATTCAGCACAGCACGCGCCAGCTGCCATAGGTTAGACATGGGTTGGCAATGTCTTCTCCATCGGTTTTTGGGTATTTCATTGTTAACAGGCTCCGATCTAATGCCCCAGAGGGAATCATAAATTTGATAACACATGCTCTTATGTGATATTATGATGCTAAAATTCTTAGTCTGGCATAAAGTTTTACTATGTGTAGATGTCTTACATAATGTATGTATTCCCAACAGGTCTGTATTATGGTATTACCATGACTATAGTGTCCTTCGCCACCGCCATGACGGTATTCGTACTAAACATCCATCACAAGGGATCTCGGGGACGAGAGGTCCCCAAATTAGTCAAACGGATTTTCTTCGATGGCGTTGCCAAAGTCTTTTTCATCACTCTGGATCTGGATAAAGAAGAATCGCCACCTGGGGCGCCAAAGAGCCACGGCACCAAAGTCGTTAAAGGAATGGTTAGTACTGACTTGTGAACTTGTTATGGGGTGTAGGATGTAATTAGTTTGTGTCTGGGGGAGGTTCGATTCCTTGTCAGGGGACACATTGGACTTGACCAACAAATCACAGCAACGCTTGGTGTGTCAAACGACTCAGTCCGGAGACTGGGTAACAGTTGTTCTTATAACATACCACTTTACTATAAATCTAGCTTTGTAATTGCCCAAGCAATTATTCTGAAAAGAAATTAATGCGATGGTTTCCCTCTCACCCGCACATCCATGAAAGAGGTGAATTTATATATATACAAGAAGGCGGTGGAGAGATAATATACATACAGACCTACAAGCACTTGGAATCAACGACTGGCAAGAGAAGGTCCACCAGAGAGACGAATGGAGACAGATTGTATTTGCAGCAAAGAACCTTAATGGCTCGGAACGCTGAAGAAGAGAGAGAGAGATATATATAGTGGGGGGGGTGTGGAGTGGGGGGTGTGTGTGTGTGTGCGCGCGCGCGTGTGCGTGTGCGTGCATTCTGTTTCCCATTTCCCAACCCATGAGATCCGCGGGAAGTGTCACATCACTTAGATGCAAGTGATTCTTGGCGAAATACCAAGCTTATGCTGAAATCCAAGTTGGTAACATCTGAGCCTGACTCTGACACTACATCCTCCTTGCCAAGGCTTCCCTCTCCTCCTAGACCAGTGGTTCTCAACCGGTGGGGAATCTCCCCTCCCCCCCCCCCCCCCGGGGGGAATTTTAGGGTTTCCAGGGGGGAATGAAGACCATTTGAAGATCACGTTAATACAAGAACCGATTACTTGATATTGTTTTTCCCTTCATACTTTACAGTTAAGTACGTCTCATCCTTCGAAAATTCATTTTATAAAGTAAGTAGACCCACAAATCATGTTTTATGTGGATGTCTAGACTTGTTTTAGTATGTGCTATTAAATTTACCTTACATTTTTACGTATACTGTATAGGGGTGGGGGATTTTTAGATAGAATATATGAAAGGGGGGAATGACGTTCTGAAAATACGATGAAGGGGGGAATGGGTCAAATTTTTGATAGGAAGGGGGGATGACGTTCTGAAAATATGGTGAAGGGGGAACGGGCCAAAAATGGTTGAGAACCACTGTCCTAGACTGATAGTTTTCAGCTAATGATGTGTGTACTGCAAATTTATAACTATATAATGTGTGGTACATATAGGAAGTTTGACGACAGTAACAGGTCATTACTCGGTGCCACAGACATGACTGTTGGGGAAGCACCACAAGTGGATTATCCGATACTTCTTCAATCTGATAAGGCTCCGGGTCTGGCTAAAGGCGGGATTAAACACGAAAATGACGGGATAATTAAAATTTAGCTAGCACTGTGTGGATATGTGTGTTTCTGTATATATGCGGTTATGTGTGTATCTGTATATGTGGGTGTGTGTGTGTATCTATATATGTGATGATACGTTTTTATCTATATATGTAAGATACGTGTTTATCTATATAGGAAGAAACAGGGCGCATGGACTAAATATTGGTAATTCCTAATCTACAGAAAGCCGGGCTTTATTCCCACATATTTTTAATGAAGTGATAAAGCTCTTATGAAACGGCATAAACATATTACTATAAACTTTATAGTATTAAAGTTCTGATTTGTTTAAAAGATACACAAATAATTTCAGTGTCTTTCTCCAGCTAAACATTGAAGTAGTAAAGAAACTGACACGTTGACATGCCTTGGAGCATATTGGGAATATGGTATAAGGTGCAAGACCAATATTGTTATAGGCCACTCGACACTCGGTGGATGGAGGGTCAGTACAATATTGTTATAGGCCACTCGACACTCGGTGGATGGCAGGGCCAGTACAATATTGTTATAGGCCACTCGACACTCGGTGGATGGCAGGGTCAGTACAATATTGTTATAGGCCACTCGACACTCGGTGGATGGAGGGTCAGTACAATATTGTTATAGGCCACTCGACACTCGGTGGATGGAGGGTCAGTACAATATTGTTATAGGCCACTCGACACTCGGTGGATGGCAGGGTCAGTACAATATTGGCTGCTTTTATTTCCCAAGAATTTTTTGGTACTCATTTTAGGCTAGGTCGACCTGGGATTCCTAGTTAATTTTTCAAATTCGCCCCGATGTGGATTCTAACTAATGACCGGGTAGACCGTCAAGTGTCTAACCACCACACTACCGCGGCGCCCAGCTAAACAGTGCCTTGTAACTATTAATACTGTTTTGTTTCATGAAAACAGATGTTCACAATCTCGCACTAACACCGGATAGCTGAAGAATTAAACTATCAGTTTATATTTTTGTGGGAAAATGCTCAAACTGGTACTAACAATGATTGAAGAATTAAACTATAAGTTTATATTTTGAGGACAAGTTCACAAACTGGCATATACACTGACTGGTTGAAGAATTAAATTGTCAGTTGTATTTTGAAGACAAGTTTACAAACTAATTCTAACAATGACTAATTGACGTTAAAAACTATCCGTTTATATTTTCAAGGTAAAATTCACAAACTGGCACAGACAGTGACTGGTTGAAGAATTGAAGAATTAAACTGTAAGTTTATAATTTTTAGGAAACATCTACAAACTGGCACAGGCTTGAAGAATTAAACTGTGAGTTTATATTTTTTAGGAAACATTCACAAACTGGCACTAACTGTGACTGGTTGAAGAATTAAACTATCAGTATATATTTTTGAGGAAAAATTCACAAACCGGTACAAACAGTGACTGGTTAAAGAATGAAACTATCGGTTATATATTTCTGCAGCAGCCGGTGCCTCAGAACGACTACTATGCCAGGTACGACATGGACAAGCATCCGGAGAACGGGGGGATTTCCCCAAGGTTCACCCGGAAGTTTACTCCAACTCCCGCCTCGCCAAGTGGGGATAACACCGAGAGACAGTTTTTGCGAGTATTACAGAAGGTATTGTTGTCTGCTGTTGTATAAATCTAATAGTTGTCTGTTGTTGTATACATCAATAGTTGTATTTTGTATAAATCAAATAGTTGTCTGATTTTGTTGTATAAATGTAATAGGTGTCTGTTGTTGTATAAATGTAATAGTTGTCTGTTGTTGTATTAATTTAATTGCTGTCGGTTGATTTACACATCTAATACGAGGGCGAGTCAATAAGTAAGTCACACAGTTCTGTGGAATGGCAGGTAAATGTAGTTGGCGTTTTCTACAGGTGTCAATATGTGACAGCAACATCTAACTTTATATTCCCGTTCGTCAGGTGGAGTTAGGTGTCTCATGCGCAGCTCATAAACAAAATGGCTACTGTACCTACGGAGTGTACAACCAAAGAGCAACGTGCTGTTGTGCGTTGTTGTTGTTGTTTTTTTTGGGCAAAAGGACTGCCTGCAAAGGACATTCATAAGGAAATGCTTCCTGTTTATGTTGACAAATGTTTGTCCCGTAAAGCGGTGCATAGCTGAGTAGGAAAATTTTCTCAAGGACGCTTTAACATTTTTGATGAAATCCGATCTGGTCATCCTGTTGAGATTGCAACAGAAGCATCCGTGCAGCTGGTGGAGGAGATGATTAGAGGTGACAGACGAGTAACGATAGACTCTGTAGACTCTACAATAGGGTGCTCACATGGTTCAGCATACGGCATAATGCATGATCGATTGAAATTTAAGAAAGTGTGTTCAAGGTGGGTACCCAGGCAATTGAATGAGGAACACAAAATGAACCTATTTGGCCTGTCCTTGCATCATCTCTGTCGATACGAAGATGAAAGAGAAGACATGCTGAACATGATTGTTACTGGGGGCGAATCGTGGGTGCATCACTACCAGCCCGAATCAAAGCGTGCTTCAGTGCAATGGAAACATCCTTCTTCGCCTTGTGTCCAAAAATTCAAGGTTACGCCAACAGCAGGGAAGGTTATGCTGACAGTGTTCTGGGATTGTCAAGGAGTGCTTTTAACCAATTTCAAGAAGAAAGGTGACAATGTGAATTCTGAATCGTACTGTGAATTTCTATTGATGCTTCATGATGCAATTCAAAGAAAACGTCCATGACTGCTGACTAGAGGAGTGTTGCTTCTTCATGACAATGCCAGACCACATTCGGCTCGATTAACTGAGGAGAAAATTAACCAACTAAGGTGAGAAGTTCTGGAACATCCACCTTACAGCCCCGACTTAGCCCCTAGCGATTTCCACCTTTTTGGTCCAATGAAAACCAACCTTGGTGGGAGACATTTCGCGAATGACGCCGAAGTTGAATGTAAAGTGAAAACGTGGTTTAGAAAACAGAGCACACAGTTCTATGCAGCCGATTTGGTCAGTCGTGAGGATCATTCTAGAGAGATTAAGATATGTTAATGACAAACACTAAGTATACATATAACAACTCAGAAACAAGTTAAAGAATTCAAATATCTTGGAAGTATGTTCACAGAAGATGGAAGATTGGACAGAGAAATCGAAATCAGATGTCAAAAAGCTAGTGCACTTACATATCAACTACCACCCATACTGAAACATCCAAATATACACATGTTCTCAAAACGACAGATAATAAACTGCATATTCACACCAACCCTATGCTACCAATCTCAAACTTGGACTTATCCAAACTTATCCAAATCACACTTTCGCAAAATCAACACCTGCGAGATGAGATGCCTGAGGAGAGCTGCTAACTTAACAATCCGAGACCGAGTAAGAAATGCTATTATTAGACAGACAGTGGGATCAACACCTTGTGCCACAATTATTGAAAGACAGAAAGAAGATCAAGTGGTTTGGCCATGTCGTTAAAATGCAACACCAACAACTACCATCACTGGCCCTACATCAAAGATCATCTGTGACGAGACCAAGAGGACGTCCAAGAAGAAAATGGATTGATGACATCAAAGACACTGTACAATCACACGGAATGACACTATCCAGTGCCGCCCATCGGGCGCTGAAGCGCATATTATTCCTCCCCACGACGCTGGACGGCAGAAGTAGAAGATGATGTTGATGATGATGATGATGATGATGATGATGATGATGATGATGATGATGATGATGAATGACAAACAACTAAGGGCTTCCTACCAGACACTGCACTGACCAGATAACCGCAGTCGGCATACTAATAGACCAACGAAAATAAAGAACAAATGGATCATAAAGCATGCTTCAGGCCAAACAGATCATGCACAGAACAGATAGCTACAGTATATAATAGATTTGTTGGAAATGAGAGCAGGGGTGCGACTTGGATCCCTATGTGACATTTATTATTATTGCTGACTTTAGACTGGATTATGACATCATACACATCATAACGTGCATTGCATCGTTTCGTTAAGCCCTTGGTTCAGCATATCCGACTTCGACAATCATTGTTTTTCTTGTTTGCTGCCGCTTGCCTTTGACTCTCCCAAGTCTCCTACAGGGCAGTAGGTGTGTGTCTCTCTTCGTCTGGTCGCCATCCGTGGATCTACCCGACATGGAAAACCCTACGAGGAGCTGCGCTCTAGGCGGCATAGCTTTTGGGGTCGTTGGAACACGCAAGCGCCTCTACCTCTATACAATGGAGACACGACAGGGGAGCGACTGGATTATTAAGACAACAACAGCTACCACCAGAAATGGAAAATACGCTTAACTCTGCCAGAACCGCTTGATGGTCTGGACTTCGCAGACGCTGTTACCCAGCTAGCCAGCACAAGAGATCGGATCGCAAGATAAATTAAATCCGCTTAGGATGTCACAACAATTATGTCTAAATATGCATAGGATGAAGACAGTGGTAATTAAAATAAATCAAACAAGCAATAACCTTATCTGCCTTTCTGAAATCCCGCTTTAAGGGTGGGATCATATACATATTTAGGTAGAAATCTAGACAAAGCAGAAGCAAAATATAGAGATATTAAAGTAAGAATACGAAGGGCATGAAGGGCTTTCATTCGGGGAATTTATGGAAGACAAAAGAAATTACACCTAGTACCAGCCTTGTAATATGTAATCCTAACGTCAAACCATTACTGCTGTCGGTAGAAACACAGAGAACGATTTAATAAGTTAATACGTAATAAACTACAAACATTAATTAACTGGTGTCTGTGGCGATATGAACAACTAAAATGGTATGACAGAATCACTCCTGTGAAGATTGGTTATAGAACTAAACACATTCAAGTGAATCAACAGGTTGTGTGCTTGTCCGTATTCGCTGATGCGTTCTTTGCTGTTATGGGACCCTGTCTGCCGAGCCACAACATCCCCCACCCCCTTGTGCTTTCCGTGGAAGAACGTGATTTCACTATCATTGGCCAACTGACACATACCTGCATGTCTCTCCACATATCTCGGCCCTTGATGTTCTAGATCAGTGGTTCTCAACCTTTTTTGGCCCGTGCCCCGCTCATCATATTTTCAGAACGTCACCCCCCCCCCCCTTTTCGTATTTCCTACCTAAAAATTTTGCCCGTGCCCCCCTTCGCCATATTTTCAGAACGTCATTCCCCCCTTTCGTATTTCCTACCTAAAAATCCCGCCCCCGCCCCTACACAGTATACGTAATGATGGAAGCTAAATGTAATAGTACACACTAAACCAAGACTAGACGTTCACATAAAACATGATTTGTGGGTCTACTTACTTTATAAATTGAATTTTAGAAGGGTGAAACGTACAGAACCGTATCGTATGAAGGGAAAAACAATACCAAGTAATCAGTTCTTGTATTAACGCGATATTGAAATAATTTTAACTCCCCTCCCCCCGGAAACCCTAAAATTCACCCCCCCCCCCCCTGGAGGGGGGGGGAATTCCCCGCCAGTTGAGAACCACTGTTCTAGATCAACTCTTCTGAATATATTCTTCTTGCCACTGTCTCAGACCATCCAGCATAATTTTTCTCGGTCTGCCTCTGTCTCTTACCCGATTGATCTTTCCAGTCGTCACATATTCTGTCTTAACATATGTGATGAGATAGACAGTTCCCTTCCTCGTCGCCTATCATTCCAAGATACTTCCCAGAAAATTGAGGGCTATGGCAGCAACGGGTGTAGATCAGAGGATGCTGTACAGGCTCTTTCAGCAGTTAATAATTTCTGTAATTGAGTATGGTTTGGGGCTGCTGACAGTATCAAAGAGCCAGCTTGAAAGGTTGGAGCGCATACAGAATGCTGCCAGGCGGTTAATCCTGGGGTGCATAAAGGACACACCAATTATATGCATGAGGCATATCCTGGCGCTACCGACAATGACGGATAGGCATAGGGTCCTTCAGGACAAATGGTACCTGAGAGTTGCCGCAGACAGGGATCACCCGCTGCATGCAGCAATGGATATGGTCAAGGGTCATAGACTAAGACGAGACAGGTCCTGGATGGCACAGGCAGAACTTTCTATAAGTCAGGTGTGTGATCTAGAGACCATCAATCGTGAAAGAGAGTGGGTTGAAAATCCGGGAGACATGGCGGACTGGCACAATGTAATAATAACACTGGGTCGTGAGAGCAGAGAATGGGCAGCGGGCCGCACTGAGTTTGAAGTGCAACAGCTGATCCAGAGCAACACACATCAAGGTGACATAGTCATCTACACCGATGGGTCAGTGGTGAGAAACAAACGTAGTGGTTGGGGCTTTATTGCAAAGGCTAATGGACGAGTCTTGAAAAAGGAGAGTGGCATATGAGACTACGACCTCCAGCATGAGAATGGATGTGGAGGCAGTAACAGCGGCATTCCGGTGGCTAGAGGAGACTACTGCAACACACGTTGTATTCATTACGGATTCAAAGAGTATGCTTAGCAAGGTGGAGAAAGGAATGTTTCGTGTGGAATGGCTCTCGTCGCTTCAGAGATCACAGATTGTGAGAATTGTATGGATATTTTGCCCTGGCCATGCGGGGGAACGGAGGAATGAACAGGCTGATAGGCTAGCAGGGAATGCACCTCTTGGTGGTAGTTTGTCTATGGACAAGTGGGGGTGGGGGTGGTGGTCGTGTGTTTGTGGGACCAGGTGAAGAAGGTGGAGGAACAGATTGAGAACCCATATGTGGAAAGAATGAGATTGCAGGGGATCGGCAGGGGTTCTGGAAGAATCTCAAAACTGAGAGGGAAGACCAGGAGAACTTTTAATCAGATAGCGGTGGGAACGATTAGTAGTATGACTCTTCGCTGGCTGTTGAACGAGGGGACGGAGCACGTATGGGAATGTCCTAAGTGCAGTGATGTCGGTTCTTAACTCAACTCAACTCAACTCAACTCAACTCAACTCCCAGAAAATTATAAATATCGTCTGGTACCCATTTTTATGAGGCTGGGTTGACCACAGATCCGAAGGGATAAGAAAGTTATCCTGCCTCTACTGAGTATTGAACTCGCACCATTGTCTTGGAAGGCAAGACACTAACACATAAACTATCACGTATCACCCATACATTGGTGGGTTAATTATTCTGCACTTCGTATTTGATTCATATATGGTTATCCTTTTCAAATGAACATATATGAGTATGTAGACACTAATTAAATTATTACACACGTAGTAACTATTCTGATGTCCATGGTCACATCAACAGGTGTATCAGACCATCGAGAAGAATGAAATGAGGCTGGAGGATCAAGATCGAAAGGACGCCATCAGAAATGAGTGGCAACAGCTGGCTCTTGTCATCGACAGACTACTTTTGTTTATCTTTGTTGTTTTTACGGCAGGCATCACCATGGCTCTGATCTTGCCCGGGTACTATGCACACATGAAAGATATTGCTTGAACATCTTTAACCGTGTGTGTTGGCGAGTGCTGTCCCTTTGCATGTTGGTCGGAAGAGTTCTTTTCCCTTGTATATTATCCGGAAGTGTTAATAGTGGAGATTGTGATAATGTTGAGTGACAGCTTACTGTGACTGTACACGGAGAACATTGTGACAAAATGTGACAATCACCGTCTGTATATTGGGAGTAGTGTAACATTATGCTGGTACTAATGTGACCTTCTTACATACAAGTATGTTCATTTAATACTTCATCTAACTGATAAATACAGGACAGTTGGAAAACCGCAACATACCACGCTGTGGTCTGTTTTGTAGTGCCTGCTAAACTGACTTGTCCCTCTCGTCTCACTGTCCTCGATGGATTTGTGTACAGAGCTTGTACACAAGGTTGCGGTATGCAAGAATTCACCAGGCATGATGAGCACTAGAAAATTAATGGAAGAAGAAGGGGAGGATGAGGAGGGGGGAGGAAGAAGAAACGCAGCAGAAAAACACGAGAAGAAGGAAGAAGAAGACATATGAAACGAAATGAGATTGCTATTCCACGCTAAGTTAGAGCATCTTTCATCTTTCATGTTCATATCAATTTGTAGGGAAGTGGGTGCAGAATAGAAATAAGAGCACACAAATTCAGTGATTAAATGAGGACAATAAAAAATAAAACAAGATCAACACCAAAAAATAGGTACGCAGTTTTGCTGAGTGCGAAGAGACACGCACCAAGAATGTACACACTCAGTAACCTGGCATATATTTCGTTACTTCGCGAGAAACAGACGCTACATATAATGACGCATAATTCCGTGTACCAATCTATGCGTATTTAACACAGAGGAAAGTCCACATATATTCTACACTAAACATGTGAGAACTAACATCAATACTACATCCCTCAGTTACACTTGTCTGTATGATTAGGTCAGCGATAGTACTATTACATCGACACAAGGAACTGATTTTAAAAACGTTAAGTTTCCTCAGTTCAGTTACAACATATGGCTAAACAAATCCCCATTATTATGTTAATCCTATGGCATATGTCAATTGCTTGGTTAAACGACCTTATATGTCAAACCGCTGACATTTGCGTGGACAGAATTATTCACCTCAGAGATTCAATTATTTGGAATGAAAGTGGGTCGTCGCACATATATTGACAATTGTACTTAGCAAAATTGCATGTTTTATACAAATGATACTTAATGTAGACTGATTATAAAACTAGTTACAGAAAGTACTGATAATATAGTCCTGAAGTAACTTTGCGAGTAACATTACCGGGCTAAGCCAGTTTCGTCTCGTCTCTTGGGCTTGCAAGTATTTGGTTAGCCGAATTTAATTTCCTATCCATAAATTACAAATGGTAGAAGCAATATTTAGATCATTATAGTTAGAATTAAATTACAGTTATGTGTCAGCAGCTGTGTGAATATGTATTAGCTGACGTTTACGAAGCAGAAAAGAGATAGATGTCTAATGTCTTATTAAGTTAGTTGCATTCTAATACATGACGTCGCAATCAACCACGACATTCTTTGGCGGTTTGTAATTTTCCAGGCAATTTTGTATTCAATAATTTGCCATTAGACGTCGACGTGATCGAACGGATAAGGGCCCTCACTCCTAAGGGTCTGGTACGCTGATGGCGAGGTAGGCGGTTCAATCCCTGCACCGATATTCAGTTAGACTGACACGTTGACCTCTCGTTCAGAACACAATGGCAAACTACTAAACATACAGTTGCCTAGAAAATCAACTTGACGATAATGGTAACGTCCTGCAAGGGACAGTTTTGTGTAGTTTGCCATTGCTTTCTGGACGACCAATGCTCATACCTTTGTTAAAAATCAACACATGATGGTCTGTTTCCAAATCGCCTGCAGCTGATTGTGAACTCGGTATGCGGGATTGTGCGATTTGGCAGCAGACCGCGTTGCTTTGGTATCGGTGCCGGTCGTTCAGAAAGCAATGGCAAACTACTGAACGTAAACTTGCCAAGAGACTACAGCGGCAGAAATGCTGTTGTAGACTGCGAATTCATGTAAAAATTATATGAAAAAGAAAATAAAAACACCCACGAGAGATGACCGACTACGTGAACATAAGTGTTTCAACGTGCGGCAAACTGAACACTCAGAAATATGTCATCGATGACCAGGTCTTTCATTGACCAGAAGCAATAAGTTGGCAATAGAAATACATTTCAATTTCTTCCAGTACATATGTAGCACCATTGGTCTCAGACTTCCTGTTACGCAATAAAGGAGCAAATGGCAAACACACAAACGCAGTGTAATGTTACAAGTTATCTCAAGTTAAAGAATGCATGTGTGGTTTGCGTAAAGATTCGTGTTAATAATATGATCATTTAAGCCCACGTGATAGCAAACTGCCCTGATAATGTCATGTGCACGATCGGACGTGGGGTTCGACGCCTGGACTCGTCGCTTGTGAAAGTGAGGGAAAGATTTGCCACCTGTCTCCGTGCACTTGGGCCTGTAAAATGTGATGGCGCTATTACTTCACAGATCTAAAGCAAGAAACTGCTTCGGGACAAGTTATTTACTTTTTTTTTTTTTTTAAGACGATCATTTAAGAAATGGCGGACATAGACTTACAACCTGTTGATGCAGTTCTGGACAAACGGGAATTTGCCGTGTTGTTGCTCTGGGAATAATTACACCAAATTATTATTTTTTCTGTCAAGAAATTAGACGATGTGATCAGACTAGAGGTTATCGAATTAACAAATAAATACACTAATCGCTATGTACTAACTAGTGCATAAAGAACAACGAAGAAGCATTTACAATATGACACACTCGGCCACCGGGTGTGCTTACACTGTGCTGCTATCAAGGGTCTCCTTCTACCGCTGTCTTTACGTTATAAGCTGCCGTTCACTAGCCATTTTTCGGTGCAATAATATTAAGAGAATGCTAGGCGGGCTCGGTAGAGGATATTGAACTAACTGTATGCCCGCCAAAACAATGTTTGATCTTTTGTCAGTGTTGGACTCCATGCAATGTTGACATTGTTACACAGGAAAGCTCGTAACAGCACATTATCATCATGCAGATAGATTTTATATTTGTGACTAATTTTCCCATGTCCTCATATCTATTTTCCCTTGATTCCGTTATGCGCAACTAAATACATAATCGGAAAGGACAAAAGGCTCGCCGCACGTTTTCCTTCGTAAATATCCATTTGTGTAGCTCTGTATTAGTTTAGTATATAATTCAGAACCCCATATGTATGGAGCCTCTTACGGCGAGCAATCTTTGTTAAAGCTGAAAGAGGCAATCGTTGTCTGTAGCTTACATTGTGGCTCTGTGAATTCATACTTTATGTCTGTGATGGTCCCGTCAGCCAGTCTGTCCGCCTCAAGCCCTGCAATTTATGTTTTCTGTACGGCTTTATTTCCCTACCTCCCTGCGCGGCTCTTCTCTCCCCCTCCCGCACTCTCCACATTGTTACACCAGACCTATGTTTTCCTGCCCTAAGCTATTAGACACGGGATGTGTAAGCACCGCACCCACTCCAACAAATGGATGCCGATGTTATATTTGTCGGGTTTGTGTATTCCTTATTTGTGAGCTATTCTCAGTTGGGAGAAAAATATGCACGTTTCACCGTGTCCTTTGTATCCATAGCAACATATGCTAGCTAAGTATGATTGCTGTGCCAAGTTTGTTTCCCGATCGCTTTGAACTCAAGCGTAGTCCGTACTCATGCTACTACTTCTAGTGTACAGGGCTGATTTTTACGTCTGGATTAGCTTTGCGCTATTACCAGTACTCCTCCCTTCTGGCGACCTCACTCCGACTTCTGAGGTAGTAGTAATTTGCGTCCCCGAGTCAAAGACAAGAAGTCAACATTTTAGTTCTACTGACGGGTGAAGGAGTTGAACACGTTACCTCAACATCAGGATGTTTAAGAACGAGATGTCTTATCCATTCGGCCATGCTGACCGTCTACCAAGTTCATAATAATCAATCTGTGAAGTCTTTCAGAACAAAACTGTGACGGCTGTGTATGAGTATAGAGCCGCTGTGGCATAGAGGTTAGTGTGCTTGCCTGCCTAGACAGTGGTCCCAGTTCAATCCCCAGCACAGGCAGGATGTGCACACAGAAACCACACACGCATGGGTTGCACAATTTATTGCCTGGTATATTTCGCGGCATCTCGTCCTGTGCGTACTGCAGATTTATTTATACATGAAGTGAACAGATAAACAATATGTTGGCTGGGACACACAACACACATAGCATCTGATACTAGTCGAATGTGGAGCCGTTGTTATCCTCATATAATCGCGTAGTCACCGCGAAGTATTTCCGTCTGTATAACCCAGGTTTTGGACGCCTAACTGCACATCTGATGAGATGCATCGAAAAATGTCAGGCGATTAATTGTACAACCTTATGTGTGTGTGTGTGTGTGGAAAAGGGGGGGGGGGGGGTTGGCTGCTCTTTAATTTAACTGTCATTTATATTATCTTGCGGTGTAAGGCATGGGGGTCTTGAACCTGAGAAATTAAGACCGCCTGGCTAGTACAGTCCTCGCGAACTTTGCAGGTTATGGTTTTCTTTCTGCCCCCGACAGAAAGAAAAACTCCCACACCTTACCGAGGATTCGAACCCGGGTCTACCTAAGGAGAACCCAACATTCTAGCCACTTGGCCAGTCGCTCCTCTGATTAAATTCACACAGCGACAGAATTGTGTGTGTCCCACCAACAAGACTGTGGAGCCGATGCAGCCTTGCAAACATTGGGGTACCTCCAAATTGTCTGGATTGTCTGATAAGGAAGGCAGCTGGCAGTCCCGTCTATTTGTCTTGGTCTAGAATATGTGAAGCTCTAAAACTGCACCTTCCAGAGGCAGTATCTGATATAAGACTACAGTGTGAATAAAAGTGTTTGTATTACTTGCCTGGTTTGTCAAGTAGAGAAAAACTCCATAATTGTCAAAAGGTCTGCGTCTTACATATCAGTTATGTGCTCTCTGTGAACAGAGTATTTTACCCGGAGTATCAGTTTTCTCCCTACACCGGTCAGCAGAACTTAAATGTCAGTTATGTGCTCTCTGTGAACAGAGTATTTTACCCGGAGTATCAGTTTTCTCCCTACACCGGTCAGCAGAACTTAAATATCAGTTATGTGCTCTCTGTGAACAGAGTATTTTACCCGGAGTATCAATTCCCTCCCTACACCGGTCAGCAGAACTTAAATATCAGTTATGTGCTCTCTGTGAACAGAGTATTTTACCCGGAGTATCAATTCCCTCCCTACACCGGTCAGCAGAACTTAAATATCAGTTATGTGCTCTCTGTGAACAGGGTATTTTACCCGGAGTATCAATTCCCTCCCTACACCGGTCAGCATAACTTAAATATCAGTTATGTGCTCTCTGTGAACATAGTATTTTACCCGGAGTATCAATTCCCTCCCTACACCGGTCAGCAGAACTTAAATATCAGTTATGTGCTCTCTGTGAACAGAGTATTTTACCCGGAGTATCAATTCCCTCCCTACACCGGTCAGCAGAACTTAAATATCAGTTATGTGCTCTCTGTGAACAGAGTATTTTACCCGGAGTATCAATTCCCTCCCTACACCGGTCAGCATAACTTAAATATCAGTTATGTGCTCTCTGTGAACATAGTATTTTACCCGGAGTATCAATTCCCTCCCTACACCGGTCAGCAGAACTTAAATATCAGTTATGTGCTCTCTGTGAACAGAGTATTTTACCCGGAGTATCAATTCCCTCCCTACACCGGTGAGCAGAACTTAAATATCAGTTATATGCTCTCTGTGAACAGAGTATTTTACCCGGAGTATCAATTCCCTCCCTACACCGGTCAGCAGAACTTAAATATCAGTTATGTGCTCTCTGTGAACATAGTATTTTACCCGGAGTATCAATTCCCTCCCTACACCGGTAATCAAAACTTCAACATTGAGTTCTCGTTCAGAAAGTAATGGCAAACTACTGAACGTAAAATTACCTACAAGATCAACCTGGGGTTGGGGTTGATCGCGACGCCCTGCAAAGAATATGGCAACATTTGTATCAATGTTCTGTCAAATAACAATAATAACATCTATATAGTAATTATTGTTAATGCAAGTTGAGGTTGCTCTAATTGAGAGCTTGTTGAGACTCCCTAGTAGCGCTGTCTGGATGTGTGTCTCTGTGGGCCAACGTTCAGAGCGCAATTGACAAAGCATATGGCCATATTGCCAATTGTATTCTGCTGTCTGTTCTGCATGTCCACATACGCACATGGGGTGGCGGGACTAACTTCAGCCTGTGTAAGCGATTGATTGGTTTAAATAGTCTAAACAAACGCAATATATCGCCAAATGTACTGCCTGGCGTATTTCACTGCATCTCATCAAGTGCGTGCTACAGACTAAAGATTAATGTACAGTGAAGTCGCGTAATGAATTCTTGTAACCGAAACACACACAACACATTGTCATATGTTTCACTGTCATAACGATAGTTTTAAATAGACTTCTTTTTTTTTTTTGGCATAACCTTTACAGGACATCGTTGTCAACACCAGCATCCTTCAGGTGTATGTTGATCTCTTAGCAAGATTACGCTCAGTAGTTTGCCATTGCTTTCTGAGCGGCCGGCTCACATACCCCGTAAGTTACCGATGCGATTCGAGCCACTGCTGATTCTCACCGTCATCACGTTACCGACGAGAGTATACGAGATTACGGAGAAAAGTCATAACCTCTAAGCCACGAAGCCGGCTTTAAATAGACTACCATGTCTTTTTGTTTACATGATTGACAATTGTAGGAAACTTACGTTGGAAGGAATGAAGGAGTTACGGACGCAATTCGTAATTCCGCATACCGCGTTCGGAAAACAGCTGCAGGGTTTGGAAGTAGACCGCCTAGCGTTTATTTTCATACAATGATACATGTGTTGTTCTTTCAGAAAGCAATGGCAAACTACTAAACGTAAACCTGCCAACAAATCACAAAGAGCCAAAACTTTTAGGGTTAACTGCGACGTCCTGTAAATGATATGCAACTAACTTAACTTTTGGTTCGGATATACACACAGCTGTATCCTCGCTGATGCTACAGATCCTTGCGTGTCAATGCATCGAGTTACCATAGTATGCAATGAAAGTGGACACCCTACTTCATTATGCCATGACCTTGTATATGTGATGGCCTAACACTTGACACCCTTGCGGTAGTATCTGCCATGTAACTGACTACCTTTACCCCTCTTCCAAACAAATACGTATTCTTCAACAATGCTAATGGGCTGTCATTGATCAACGGTGATCATTCATATATTACTTGTCTGAACCATCTGGTCATGCGGTCCTGTGGGGAGGGGGGCTGGCTAAGAGGATACCCTGTCCGCTTCAGGTTAGAAAGGTATATGGTATCACACGTCTCCCTGATCTCTTGGGTAGTGAGTATTTTTTTTTCGCTCGCTAGCTTTGAACTCAGGCGTAGTCCATACACACACTTCTAGTAGTTCTGGACTTAATTTTGCGCGTGGATTAGCTTTCCTTCTTCTTCTTTCGTTCGCTTGAAATATGTCTATATCTGCAATGTCGTCTCTTGCATGAATTGAACTGTTTTTTTCAGTTCACACAGTGGTCCATAGAGTTTATCTTCCACCGTCGTCTCTCTAGGCCAGAAGGTTTGCCTAGATATGTTATATTTTGGGCAGTCTTGGAGTATGTGCTCTGCTGTCTGCGACGCCAATCCACATGTGCACATGGCTGTTTCACCAATCTTGAATTTTGTATACATGTGGTTGCGTAATCTATTGTGTCCTGTTCTGAGGCGCAGAATAATGACTTGTTCTGGTCTGTCCATAATGTGGTAGTCATCTTGAGCAGGTTTTGGTGGCTTTCTGACTGATTTGATCATTCTTTTCTTTTGGTGGTATGTAACGGGCACATCAGGCTGTTCCTCTTTGGCTCCTTCCTTAGCCAATTGATCAGCTCTGTCGTTTCCGGGTACTCCACAGTGGGATGGTATCCACTGTATGGTGACTTTATGCTGACTGCTAAGTTCAGAAAGTAGTGTCCTTAGTACTGGCAATTTCCCAGAGAGGAGCGCCTCGAGTACTGATTTTGCATCTGTTAGTAGCACCACAGGTTGTGTACCATTGCTGTTATTTAGTAATTTCTCTGTTGCTATCTTGATTGCCTCAATTTCGGCATCATAGTTATGGCAGTACTTTCCTGTCGGTACTCTGGCTGTGTCCCTAGTATTATTTGGGTATTCTATGTACACTCCCGCTCCTCCATTTCGAACAGCATTTTGTGCTGACCCATCTGTGTAGACTCGGATCCAGAGGTCCTGTGGGTATTCTTCATCAAGGAAGCTGAGAGTGGCTGTTCTGCGCTGCACACTGTTCTGTTCTTCCTTGTCAAATATTCCTCTCACTTTTGTCTGGATTTGTAATGATAGTCTATGCTCATCTTTCCATGGAGTTCGCTCTGGAATAGTTGTTAGGGGGATACAAACTGTGGGCAGATCAGTGGTTTCTCTGCAGAGTCGTTTGGCCTGGTGGATAAAACTACTTCTTTTCAACCGCCCCATAGCTAGGTTTTCAAATCTGTTCTTCATAGGGTGGCCTGGCAAGCTGAGGAACTTTTCTGCTTGTATTAGCGTTTTCGTATCTCTGCGCTCACTCAGTGCCTGTGTCCTCCCCATCTTCTCCATTTCCACTATAGGGGTTGATCTCATCCCTCCTGTGGTGACTCTAAGTGCTTGATTTTGCACCTTGTCCAGCTCTTGTAGTGTGGTATTTGATGCTGAACACCACGCAGTTGACCCATATTCCAGGTGTGGTCGTATGCTCTGTTGGTAAACTTTGCTAAGTATTTTCGTACTGGCTCCCCATGTGGTTCCACTTAGCTTTCTCAGGATGGCTATTTTCCTTCTGGCTTTTGCTACTGCTTTGTTGATGTGCTTTCTCCATGTCAGCTTGCCATCAAATGTTACTCCAAGGTATGTTGGTTCTTTATCTTCTCTTAGGGGTGTTCCATTTATCTGGATGATCCCTGCCTTTTGTTTTGGAGAGAGGGTAAATAGGGTGGTGCTGCACTTGTCAGTGTTTATGCTGACACACCATCTATTTGCCCATGCAGCAAATGTATCTACAGCTCTTTGTAGCAATCTGGTGGCCACTGATGCATATTCATTTGTGCTCCATAGAACCAGGTCATCGGCGTACATTGCCGCTTTAATTCCATGCGGTAGGTGAGCAACAAGATCATTGATGAAGATTAGAAAAAGTGTGGGGGACAAGACTCCGCCCTGGGGGACACCGTGACGCAGTAGTACTTTCTTGCTCTTGAGTCCGTCTATCTGTACTCGGGCTCTTCTGTTGTGCAAGTATGCTTTCACCCATTTGTACATTCTTCCATTGACTTTGCAGTTTCTCAGTTTCTTCATCAGACCTTCTTTCCAGACTTTGTCAAAGGCTTTCTTCAGATCTATCCATGCCGCAAGCACCAGCTTCTTCTCTTGGAATGCATCCTCAATTTCTTGAGAGAGGTAGGTTGTCTGATCTTCCGTAGAGTAGCACTGCCTAAAGCCAGCCTGCTGTGGCACAAGGATGTTTTTACTTTCAATGTACCACTGCAGTCTGTGATTGATGATGCGCTCCAGTGTTTTGCAGAGACAGCTGGTGAGGCTAATTGGTCTGTAGCTAGAGGCAATGGAACCATCTTTCCCTGATTTTAGGAGGGGTATCATGATTGCTTCTCTCCAGGCTTGTGGAACACTGCCTAAGGTCCAGCTGTTATTGAAGATCTGCAACAGCTTTGTTTTGGCCTCTGTTCCTAGGTTCCTGATCATTTCATTGGAGATACCATCAGCTCCTGGTGACTTTCTCATTTTCAGTTTTGATATGGCTAGCTCCAGTTCGCTGATTGTGATGGGTGCCTCCAGAACCTCATGTACTATTTCCTTCTGTCCTGTATGTTGTCGTTTCTCTCGAATCTCTTGTTGATTCTCTGGACTAATTTTGATATTGCTATCTTGTGTGAACGAGTCCGCAAAATGGTCAGCTGCTTGCTTTCTTGTTAAGATTTTTCCATCTTTATGTAGTGCAATTTTTGAGTTTCTCCCTGTGCCCTCGTCATTAAGCTGTTTTATTAGCTTCCACAATTTCCTTGTGTCTCTTTCAAAGTTCAGAGACTCCGTTTTCTCCTGCCAGCTTTTCCGTCTAGCCTGCAGCTTGGCCCTTTGAAATTTGGCTTTTGCATGCTGGAATTTATTGTGGTGCTCTTGGCTGGGTGTGGCCTCTGCTTGCTTTCTACACACTTCAACATCATTATGCAACTGTTCCAGTTCACTACTCCAGTAGGGTTTATATTGTTTACGGGCTCCTCTTGGTACTGTTTCTCGCGCTGCCTGTAGTATGCATTTCCCAAACTCTTCAACTGCTTTATTTATGTCTTTCTCAGTGTTCAGGTTTCTAACCAGTATGCTGATGCGATGCTTGTACATTGCCCAGTCTGCTTTCTTGTAGTTCCACCTCGAGAGGGTGCTGCTTTCACTTACAAGCTCATTTTCTACGGTTAGAAAGACTGGCCGATGGTATTTTAGCTTTCCTTATTAACAGTGTTCCTCGTCATCAGGCGAATCCACTCTGACTTCAGAGGTATTTGTAATATACGTCCCCATGTCAAGGACGATAGGTCAATATTTTAGTCCAACTGTCCGGTGTAGGTGTTGAACCCCTTACCTCGCCATCAGCACACCGTTCTTATCAATTCGGCCATGCTGACCTACGGGTAGTGAGATATAACACCTAGCCTTCTTGAATAAAGGCGACAAACAAAACACTGTTGGTGCGTGTACGCGATGAGCACGCTAAAAACCTACGGCAGTTGGTAATCGCTAGGAGTAGGTAGTAAGGCCGTTGTGCTAGCAAAATTGTTAAGACGGAAAAACCTATCGACAGAGCCAGGACACTTGAATCGAATCTGTCTAGAGGAGGCGAACCGTACACAAATGCGGACCGAAGTCGGACACGGTGATCTTTGAGGTACATGTCTAGGTGTGACAATCAATCAATCAATCAGGTGCCTGTCTCCACAATGGAGGTTGGCTGCAATGAATCTCCAACACTGTCTGTCTCTCGCCCTGACTTTACATTCTGTCAGGCTGATGTTCGTCCGTCTCTTGATGTTATCTTCCCACTTGTACCGCTGTCTACCTCTTGCTCGCCTGCCCTCAACCTTGCCCTCCAGTATGGTTTTTATAAGAGTTTCATGTCTTTTAACGTGGCCGAAATATTTCACTTGCCTCTTCTTTATTTTTTTCATCAACTCTCTCTTCATTTCCAGTTTTTCTAGAACTTCTGCATTCGATTGTTTTTGTTTCCATGAAATACGACATATTCGTCTGTATATCCACATCTCCAGGGCTTTTCTATGCGACTTTCTAGTCGCTTGTTCAATGTCCAGGCTTCCGCGCCATAGAAGAGCGTTGAATATACATAGTATTTGACAATTCTCATTTTTAATGCGCTGTTAATCTTTCTAGATGTTAATACTAATTTCAGGTGTGAAGCACCCACCTGAAAAGAGGAACGAAGAACGAGCGGAATGCGACGGCTTTCTTACCTAATTTCACTCTTCTACCTCCTGTTTAACTTGCAAAAGGCGCACAGTCCTTTCATACTGGGATTAGATATTGTGTTTTGTGTTGGCTGGTAATATTTCCCACTGTCAGACAAGTTGTTCCGTGTATGGAACTAATACTAAAGAGGAACTCAAAACAAAAACAATAAAAATAAAAATACAATAAAACGGTCGAATTCATTATGAAAACTCACCTGACGTGTAATTGTCAAAGTCGCGATAGCAGGAAGAAGAAACAGAAGTGGGGGTTGTTCCTGTTCTTGTCGATTTGTTCCCCGTTTGTCTGATTCCTTGTCAATTAGTTCGCTCGATCATCACTACCGATTCGAAACATTTGATTGTATACGTTTCTCTCATATGTAGAAACGCTAGTTACATTTTAGGCAAATGTGTTCAGCATAAAACGATTGTATGACATAGAATGGGTCAGCCTTGTGTGACATAGAATGGGTCAATCTTGTGTGACATAAAATGGGTCAACTTTGTGTGACATGAAATGGGTCGACCTTGTGTTATATAGAATGGGTCAACCTTGTGTGACATAGAATGTGGTCAACCTTGTGTGACATAGAAACATTGTGTGACATAAAATAGGTCAACCTTGTGTGACATAGGATTTGGTCAACCTAGTGTGATATATAAACATTGTGTGACATAGTATGGGCCAATTTTGTGTAACATAGAATGGGTCAACCGTGTGTATCACGGAATTCCTTTTGAATGGGCTCAAAAAGTCTATTGATATCAACGGTCTATGAACAGGAATATACTTTTCCTTATGTGTGGTTGTGAATTTATAATGAAATGCATTGTTATGATAATGTGGTTGCAGTGATTGTGAGTGCAGCCAATATTTATATGAAAGGTGTAAGGAAGGAGCAGATGGCAAGGAGAATGAAAACCAAAAGAAGAGATAAATAACAAAAGTACAAATATGTGGAGCATGTACAGACGTGAGAAGTGGAGCGTGAAATGAACAAACGTAAATAAAAATAAACGTGAACCCTTCTCTGTCATGACTTTGTCTATATCAAGTGCCATCATAGCTTTGAAGGTCGACTGTAGCATCTTCTGGCATGCACCTCTACGGTGCATTCATACAGGCTTTTCAAGTCCAGCTTGATGTTGCACGCCCACATGTAACGTTGTTTTCCTCTTGTCTGCTCCCGCTCAACTGTTCCTTCCAGAAGATCCTTTAACAAAAAGTTGTGAAGAAACAGATACGCGGACAACGAATAAAAATTGTGATAGTAAAATTAAAGCTTTTGAAATGTGATTTAATAGTATATATATATAAACACGTTTCAAAATATTCAGTTTTATTTTCACATTTTTTGTTTATTCATTGTCCATGTATTTGTTTATTCATTGTCCATGTAACAGTTTATGCATTTTCCAAGTATCTGTTTATTCATTGTCCATGTAACAGTTTATGCATTTTCCAAGTATCTGTTTATTCATTGTCCGAGTATCTGTTTATTCATTGTCCGAGTATCTGTTTATTCATTGTCCGAGTATCTGTTTATTCATTGTCCATGTACGGGTTTATTCTTTGTCCAAGTATCTGTTTATTCATTGTCCAAGTATCTGTTTATTCATTGTCCGAGTATCTGTTTATTCATTGTCCGAGTATCTGTTTATTCATTGTCCGAGTATCTGTTTATTCATTGTCCGTGTATCTGTTTATTCATTGTCCATGTATCTGTTTATTCATTGTCCAAGTATCTCTTTATTCATTGTCCAAGTATCTGTTTATTCATTGTCCAAGTATCTGTTTATTCATTGTCCGAGTATCTGTTTATTCATTGTCCGAGTATCTGTTTATTCATTGTCCGAGTATCTGTTTATTCATTGTCCATGTATCTGTTTATTCATTGTCCATGTATCTGTTTATTCATTGTCCGAGTATCTGTTTATTCATTGTCCGAGTATCTGTTTATTCATTGTCCGAGTATCTGTTTATTCATTGTCCATGTACGGGTTTATTCATTGTCCAAGTATCTGTTTATTCATTGTCCAAGTATCTGTTTATTCATTGTCCGAGTATCTGTTTATTCATTGTCCGAGTATCTGTTTATTCATTGTCCGAGTATCTGTTTATTCATTGTCCATGTATCTGTTTATTCATTGTCCATGTATCTGTTTATTCATTGTCCATGTATCTGTTTATTCATTATCCATATATCTGTTTATTCATTGTCCATGTAACAGTTTATGCATTTTCCAAGTATCTGTTTATTCATTGTCCGAGTATCTGTTTATTCATTGTCCGAGTATCTGTTTATTCATTGTCCGAGTATCTGTTTATTCATTGTCCGAGTATCTGTTTATTCATTGTCCATGTATCTGTTTATTCATTGTCCATGTATCTGTTTATTCATTGTCCGAGTATCTGTTTATTCATTGTCCGAGTATCTGTTTATTCATTGTCCGAGTATCTGTTTATTCATTGCCCATGTACGGGTTTATTCATTGTCCAAGTATCTGTTTATTCATTGTCCAAGTATCTGTTTATTCATTGTCCGAGTATCTGTTTATTCATTGTCCATATATCTGTTTATTCATTGTCCATGTATCTGTTTATTCATTGTCCATGTGTATTCAATGCCCATGTGTCTGCACCATAAAATAATGTAGTGTAAATGTAACACTTGATCGCTCTAAGTTACAATCCGTAATTTTACTGTTCAAATGTGAAAAGCGATTTCATATTGTTGAATATTGCTGTGGTCATTCCTATACTCTTTCTTACTTCTCTCTCACACCTGTCATAATCTGTTATTAATTGCCCTAGATAAGAAAAACGATTCACGTGTTCAGGTACTGTTATATGTTTTTTTAATTGGCTTGGCACTATCTTTGTACGAGGGTAAGTTAATAAGTAAGTCACAAATGGCTGTAGAAAAATAACTAAAGATGATAACAACTTGAAACCAGTTTATTTTTATAGATACACTGTCCCTTTATTTCTCAACATAATTTCCACCAACATTGATGCACTTACCCCATCGTTTTATCAGTCCTCCCAAACCGGTTGCATAGACCTGCGTGCTCTGTTTTCTAAACCACGTTTTCACTTCACATTCAACTTCGGCGTCGTTCGCGAAATGTCTCCCGCCAAGGTGTGTTTCCTGTGTATGCTGACAAATGTTTCTCCCGTAAAGCGGTGCATAGCTGGGTAGAAAACATTATGCGAGTGAGTCAATAAGTAAATCATACAGTTCTGTGGGATGGTAGATCAGTGAAAACAAAGCACACAGTTCTATGCAGCCGGTATGGGAAGACTGATAAAACGATGGGATAAGAGCATCAATGTTGGTGGAAATTATGTTGAGAAATAAAGGGACAATGTATGTATAAAAATAAACTGGTTTCAAGTTGTTATCATCTTTAGTTATTTTTCTACAGCCATTTGTGCCTTACTTATTAACTTACCCTCGTAGATTATCAATCATATTTTTCGTTTTCTTTCGATTTTAATCTGAGCCAGATTCCATTGCTTAATTGTTGTAATTTATTTACTAATGCTTGGAGATTATGTTTCATTGTTGTAAGGTGTGTACACTGTGTCAATGTTTGTTTTCTCTCTCTCTCTCTCTCTCTCTCTCTCTCTCTCTCTCTCTCTCTCTCTCTCTCTCTCTCTCTCTCTCTCTAACTCTCTCTCTCTCTCTCTCGGAAGTAAAACATGCCTATTTTAATTGTATATTGTCATATCCAGCTGCAGCCATCATTTCTCTTATCGGTTATAATTCCTAAACTTACTGCTTGGACCCAAATAAACAGTACTGAAACAGCTGCTTCACTAGGATAAATGAGCGTATGTCACTGGTCAACTACAGAACCTTTGTGCAATATTATCGTGTCGGACGTAAATTATTCATTGTCCATGTCTTTTTTTTTTTAAATTCGCGGTTCATGTTTATTCATTAACATTAGTTACAACTCCTGACCAAATGTAATCAGTACACCAGCATTGACTAATTTCCTGCAGATGTGTATATAAAATTCCCCCGTGTTTCCTTCTTCCAGAATTGTTTGTGTGTGCAAGAATAACTGAGCGTTGACATGTTTTTCATTTTTCATTACATTAACATATTGCACTACGATATTTCTGCGCTTATTTCATTTGACTCACCAATATTTTGTTTGAATGTAATTACATAATGAACAAAGTAAATGTGGCTAATGAACGTAAATTGTGTTTATTCACATAATGCGTATTTATTCGATTTGGCGAGAGCAGGAAGGAATCTGGTAGAGGACGGAGTAGATGCGCGCGTAATCAGTTGACTAAGTATCGATACTATTCGACATCATCTGTGGGAGACGGAGCACATATGGACATGCTCTGGGTGTGATGATGTCGGTTGTATGATGAATTCTGACGTAATTATGTTTGCTTATTAAAAGAATTGATCTGGCAAGGAAAGGGAAGAAGTAATTAAAACGACGATGAAACAGTGGACAAGGAAAAAGGAAGACGTAGAGAGGGATAACATTTATTATCAGATAACTGGTTGTCTATTTGTGTCAAGGACAAGCGCGTTGATGTAACGGTTATGACGTTAAGCTAAAAATGGCTTGAGTGCGCGCAGAGCCTTGCCATATGGTGTAGGTATTCTTATCTTCACAGATCTCAGTACTAGGTGTTATAGATCAATTCCTTCGATGATATTCCTCCATTTCCCCCCCCCCCCCCCCCCCATCTTAGGCCAACCTGCATTATTTCTCTCAGTCTTCCTCTCCTGTCAGCCTTGGCTGATCTGTCCAGTCATCACGACGTTCTCAAAAGTCTTCCTTCCCAATATATGACTAAAGAACACTGTCTCTGACATTCTTCACACATTCTGTTTTCATTAACCTCTTCCCAGCAATCGTTGCTAGTTACTCTGGCAGTGGTGGGTATTCGCAAAATCCCTCTCAGAAATCACAATTCTACTGTCTCCAGGCCCTTCCTAGTTTATTGAATCAGATTCACCACCACACAGCAAGCAGATTCCATATATAACATTTCAGAACTTTCTTTCTGACAATCAATGAAGGTGGTTTATTAATAACGGTATTTCTCGCTTCTGAAACTTTTACTTAGCTTATTCTACTCTTAATTTCTGTTGCGAATTTTTAATCTGATATAAGATATGATTTCTCCCAGATATTTGCATTTGTTTTCATTGCTACTAGTACGAGTAGAACGCGAGCATAAGTTACAAAACCTAGTGGAACAAGTAAACAGATATAGATAGTGCAGGACGTGGCTTAGATATTCACATCCAAAAAACGAAAACTATGATAATTAGAAATGGAAAGGAAAGGTCATCTATGAACATCACAGTCGATCACATTAGAACAAGTAACAAGTTTCTCCTATCTTTCTCCTATCATGGACATATAATAACAGATGATGGCAGAAGTTAAATAGAAATTTTAAAAAAAAAAAGAATAAATAAAAATGCTTTCAAAATCATGAAATCAGTATTAACATCTCAAGAGATAAAAATGCATTAAAAATTAGAATTGTCAAATGTTATATATTTAACACTTCTCTATGGCACAGAAGCCTGGACAATGAACAAGCAATTAGAAAGTCGTATAGTGGCCCTGGAGTGGATATACAGAAGAATATGTCGTATTGTTTTTAAACAAAAACAAATACAGAGGTTTTAGAAAAACAAACTGGGACTGAAAAGAGAGTTGATGAAAGAAATAAACAAGAGGCAAGTGAAATATTTCAGCCACGTTAAAAGATATAACACTCTTATAAAAACCACACTGGGGTGATGTTGAAGGCAAGCGAGTAAGAGGTAGACAACGGTACAAGTGGGAAGATTTTTTTTTTTTTTTTTTTTTTTTTTTTAGCATATCCTTTACAGGACTTAGCTGTCAACACCAGCATCTTTCAGCTGTATGTTGATCTCTTGACAAGATTACGCTCAGTAGTTTGCCATTGCTTTCTGAGCGGCCGGCTCAGTATCCCGCAAGTCACGAGCGGGGGTCGAACCGCCTCAGCTCTCGCTCCGCTACGAGACTCTGCGTGATAAACGGGATTACAGAGAGAAAGTGTTGTAACCCCACAGCCAGAGAGACCGGCAGTGGGAAGATAGCATAAAGAAATAGAGAACATCAGACCGACATAATATACAATCAAGCCGAGAGACAGTGTTGGAGATCCATTGCAGCCAACCTTCAATGTTGAGACGGCACCTGATTGATTGATTGATATTGTTTAAGCATGTTCGATCTATTGTAATATAATATTTTGTTATTATATTATTCTTTGATATAACTATTTTTTTTTCTGTTTTCTTGATATTCAAACAAAGTCCTTCTTTTGCAGCTTTTTATTACTACAATGCCTCATAGTTGTAAATGTGTAGATTTATCCCCGAAAAAAAAACATTTCCATTTTGACCCCAATCTCCTTGCTTTTTTAAAAATTTTATCCTATGCTCTCATATCATTGTGACTCTTTTTATCTTCAGACTACCTTTATTTCTTCACGTGCTCTCGCTCGTCTATACTGTTTAACTACATACTCTTTTTTAGCTAATCCTTTACTTTGGTGTCTTTGTGACTCGCCCTCTTTATTTCATGTCATCTTATGTTTTATATATATATTATGTTATGTATATTTGGGATTCTATCATCTACTGATTCACTTTATTTCTTATTTATTATATTATTATAATCTTGCTCTCATTGTAACACTGGGATGACTGAAAATAGACAGCAAAATGTGCTTCCAATTTCCTGACCATGAACTGCCAATAGATTACCATTTTAATAGAAATTGATCAGTTTTGCAATTAATAATGAAATAAAACCATGCTCCTATTCGAACACTGTGTTACAACTTAATGTGTACGCTGAGTCATGTTGAAAATGTTGGTTGTATTTAATGTTTAAATAATCAACACCACCACACTCCACGCACACACCTGGGGATTCCTCTCCAACATAAATGTAGAAGGGCATAACTTCTACTCTGCTATGATGTTTGTGTATATGAAGCCACTATCTGTGACTTCACCAGTTTCAAATGTCACATCCAAGACATATTGATCAATCAACTTGGGGCAGGGTGACTGAGAGGGACGAGGTCTAATTCATGAGTTACCCAGTTCAATCCCACTATATGGCTGGTCATTCTGACGAGACCATTGGTTTCACAGGCACTGTTGATCTCTTGGGTAGTGAGATTGGATAAGTAACCATTTTTTAAACTGATTCAGTGCCAAAGGATACTATATGACCAAATGTGACCACCCAATTGGACAGAACCGGTTCCGTGGAGTATGGGATACGGATGCAGTTCGTAATCCAGCATACCTCGTTCAAAACACAGCTGCTTTGGTTTTTTTATGAAATGGTATGGGTGCCGGTCATTCAGAAAGCAATGGCAAACTACTGAACGTAAACTTGCCCAAGAATCATGAATAGCCAAAAATTCACATTGGCAGTACTTCTCTGTGATCCCATATAAACTCTCACACTACAGTGTACTTCTCTATGATCCCATATAAACTCTCACACTACAGTCAACTTCTCTATGACCCTATATAAACTCTTACACCACAGTCAACTTCTCTATGATCCCATGTAAACTCTGACACCACAGTCAACTTCTCTATGATCCCATATAAACTCTGACACCACAGTCAACTTCTCGATGATCCCATATAAACTCTCACACCACAGTGTATTCCTCTATGATCCCATATAAACTCTCACACCACAGTGTACTTCTCTCTGACCAAAGACTAGATTGCTTAAACACCTCGAGGTCAGACATATCTAAGTATACCAACTACTCATGCATGAGCCTTATAGTTTCACCATCAACAGAAATTAGACAGAATGCTGACTGGGTCACAAATATAATTTATTTATCATAAAATATGAAAGTGTAAGAGTGTATAACATTGTATATGAGACACATAATGATATACCAATTGGCTCTTCAAACCAGATTCATGTATACAATTCATTCTTGTTTTCAAATTCCATTATTAATATAAATTTTATAAAGACACATGACAAAGCATGACAAATAAAATTACCTGCCCGCAAATTTTACTTGTTTAATTATATAAACAGTAAAAGATAATTAATTGCCTGACATTACAAATAAGATACACATTGTTGCTTCACCGGGATTGGAAATCCACATATTAATCTTTCATCTGAATACCTGAGTGAGGCAAATATAAAACATCTAGTCGCATTTTGTTTTAATTTAAACTTTCATGACTTAATTTAAATAATTAGTTAAAAGACACTACCACTACCACAGCATTTCAAGAGCTTTATTAGCAGATTTTTCCAAAGGAGATCACCAACAATGATAGCCCTGTAACTATGAAGGAGCAAGCTAGCAAATATTGCCTGCTGTGTCTTTTATGACCACTAAGGTTCAGGCTAACTTTGCTGTAAAGCAAACTCAAGAAGCTACTTATAAAACCTCTGTAAAGATACACAAACAACCTATACAACCTGTAAGGATGCACAAACTGCCTGTAAAATCTCTGTAAGGATACACAAACTGCCTGTAAAATCTCTGTAAGGATACAGAGATGACATAAAATCTCTGGTAGATACAAACTATCTGTAAAATGTCTGCAAGGATACATAAACTACAAATAAAATCTCTGCAGGGATACACAAACTCATCATCCAGTGCTTTGCTGGCTGGCGTGGGGGATCATGCCTCTCCACAAATTACGATCTCCGACGTCATGGATCAATTTGTGTGTCGACTCCCTTCAGTGCCAAGACACAAGACAGTCAAAAATCTTCTCATGCTGTCTTCCTCTATCTCTCTTTCAACAAATCGTTCCAGTTGTCACAACATGTTCCAGTTTTTGTCTTCTCATAACATGGCCAAAAATCAATAACAGCCTCATTCTGATGTTTGTATAAGTTGCTTTTCTGTCTCAGCTTCCCTTAAAATTTCCTGCTTGCTCATTTTGGCTGTCCAATTAATTTTCAGCATTCTTCTATTAAATCACATTTCTAAGGCTTTCAGGGATTTTTTCACCTGTTTACTAATTGTCCAGGATTCGCAGCTGTATGTTAAACTGGTTTTATGTAACATGCAAGAACTCTTTTTCTAGCTTTCAAGGACAATGACTTTTGCATAAAACATTCTTTATTTGATAAAATGCAGTTTTCGCTTGTCCTATTCTGTTCTTTATCTCAGTGATGCATTTTCCATCTGATGTTATCCATGATATCTGAATTTCTGCACTTACCCCAAAATAACGTCCTGAACTTTAATTGCACATTTAGGCACATGTTTCTTTGATGTCACCATGATTTCTGTCTTTCTATTATTAAGGCCCATTTCTTCACTTTCTACAACCACTGTATCTATCATTTCCTGTAGATCCTTCTGACTTGTTGCTATCAGAACTTGTTGCGTCATCAGCATAATGTAAGTTATTTATATTATATCCACCAACCAGGATCCATGACATATTTTCTGTAGATCTCATTATATATTCACTGTAAAATGAGAACAAATCAGGAGACAAAATCACAACCTTGTCTGACGCCCTTCTTTATACACTGAAATGTTCCTACAAGGTTGTTGATTCTTATGGTTGATGTTTGCTGCCAATATATGTTCTTTATTATTCGCAGATCTTTGCTGTCAATGTTCAGTTGCTTTAGTAATTTTATTATTTCGTTGTTTCACATTGTCAAATGCTTTTGTGTAATCTATGAAGTATAAGTACACATCTGTTTTTACTTCTAAAGCTTTGTTTAATAGTGTCCAGAGAATATATATAGCATTGTTTGTGCCCTTTTCCTCCACAAATCCACACTGTTCATCACTAATTTCTGGTTCCATCTTATGTCTTATTACTTTTATAATTATTCTACTTTGTCATGTGACTCATAAGACTTATTGTGTCTTCACATTCTAAAGCACCTGGTGTCTTTGGCAGAGCTATAAAGGTGGATTTTAATAGGTCACTAGGAATGTACCTACTAGTGTTGATGTCATTTAGAAATGTCAATATTTTGATTCCAAAATCACTTAGTGCCTCAACATCCTCCAATGAATTGTTGTCTGAACCGGGTGCCTTTCCTTTCTTTATGCGATGTAGTGCATCTTCAACTTCCACTGCAAGTATTGGTGGATCCTCACCATTCTTTTGAATATTTACATCCGGTCTCCTATCATCATACAGCTCTTCAAGATATTCTGTCTGTCTATTGACTATATCATCTTGTCCCATCAATATTGCACCACTCCTTGATTTTAAACAGCCAGTGGTATTTTGTGTTTTCCTACCTGTTATTTGTTGATATATGGGAACACACAAACTACCTATAAAATATCTGCAATGATGCACACACTACCTATAAAATCCTTGCATGCACACACAAATTACCTATAAATTCTGTGTAAGGGTACACAAACTTATAAAATCTATGTAAGGAGACACAAGCCTTTAAAATCTTGGTAAGGATACACAAATTACCCATAAATTCTCTGCAAAGGGTACAACTCTCTATAAAATCTCCGTAAGGATAAATACACTAGTGTGAAATCTTTGAAAAGATCCATTTATGGCCTATAAATTTTTCTGAAAAAATAATAGGTCAAAAAATAGCAACAGATATGCTTGACTCAGTTACAACAAGAATTGATTTGTCCAGATTTTCGGCAATCTTGCTACACAATAAAGCATTGCCAACACATAGAAGCCAAACATCTCATTATCATGATATAGGCTGTGATGTGTTCCAAGTGTATTAGTGAGTATTCAGCAAAAATACTGATAGAAAAACTCAAATTAAGGCAAGACTCACATGTGGTCTAGGGTCAGCCTGGCTGAAATGATACAGTGCTCGCTCTTAAACTTCCAGTGCACTGAATGCTGGGTAGCAGGTTCAACACTTACGCCAGTCAGTTGGACTAAAATGTTGACTTCCAGTTTTTGACTTGGAGAAGTAAATTACAAGTACCTCAGAAGTTGGAGTGGGTTTGCCAGATGGCGGGGGACATTGGTAATAGGGAAAGCTAATCCACACGCAAAAATCAGTCCATAGCACTCCCGTGCAGCAGAAACTACTAGTGGTAGTAACATGCATGTGGACTATGTTTGCGTTCAAAGTGAACAACCAAAACAAAAACAAAAGATAAATGTGTCTGTGTGAATAGGCCCAAGTGGGCAAAACATGAATAACAAGTGAAACAAATGAATCTTAACTGCATCCGTGATGTATGAGGATTTATCTAGTCTATTGCATCATCCATACGTTGAATGTGTTCAATGCCATGACTGTTATCATCTGAATCTATGGTTGTCTTCAGCATTGTGTGAGGTACTTACATCATTCCCCTGGCAAGATGAGTGATGCTCAGTGCTGACACCCTACCACCACCCTGTGACACATATAAAATGATCCCAATGTTTTACACTAAAGTCAACTAAAGGATCCTTTAACACACCTTGAAGTGTACTGGGTACATGGTGCTGTCCCCCATATATTTATAGGCCAATTTGCACTCGATGGGTGACGTGGTCAAAATCACGCTTTTGTGGGGGGAAGGTTCTACACTGGACAAAACAGTGGATGATAATATGTTAAAATGAACTCCATGCCAATCTGAGAATGAATGTCCTGACAAGATGTGAAGGTGACAAGAAAGGACATGGTTAGCAACCAGACAGTACAACACAAGTACGTGACAAGCCGTGACAAGTGTGGGAGACTCAAGTCAGAAGTTCAAATCTCCTGGACAACCAAAAGCTTACTAGTGTGATAACTCAAGCAGTTACTTAGCAGACAAGGATTAAACTTTATTCCAGCTGTTGCTATGCAAACTTAAGAACCTTCTGTTAAATATTAGACTTCCATGGGGATAACGTACTCCACAATCGAACAATATCAGTGAATATGCCTTAGTATTTCAGCCAAAATATTATTCATTTATTTACTTCATATGATGGCACTGCAGGATGTATTTTTAATGACTGTGGGGTTTTTGAAAATATTGCTGTTCCAAGTTTTGTATTTACCTTTTATGTTGCATGAACTCCACAGAGGGTGAATACAAAACTTGGAATGGCAATATTTTCAAAAACCCCACAGTCATTAAAAATACACACTATATCTGCTTTCTGTTAGCGCTGAATGTTGGGCGATGCTCACCGAACCCCACACCCCTCATTGTGCCAACAGCTTTGGGTGAAGGTACACAAATGGAAGGATACAAGCCTTTTCCTGGTGCAAGGATATGCAACCTAAAGACTAAATGTCATGGCAGAGCAGACCAGGCCCTAAGTCTTGGTTGGCAGCTGGTCTAGGATCGAAGCTCCGACAGGCGGATAGTTAGAGCATTGCTTTGCTGATATGGCAACTTCTACAGCTTGTCTTGTTCCAGGTGTATTGGTGTTACTTTTCATCTGGAGTAAATTAGACAGGCCGAGAAAAGGGATCATGCTGCATGGGCAACACATGCTCTCTACAATTCGGCCCAGACTGTGTTATGATGAGGTTATTATGCCTTTTTTTGAAGCACAATGTAACATACTGTTGTCTGTCAATATAGCCAGGTGCCAGTAGTATGCACCTGATGAGATGCAGCGAAATATGCCAGGCAAGAAATTGTGCAATATATTATTTATGACATCTTCGTTTAAGCTTATCAAGCCACACAGAAAACTGCTTGACTGGCCATGTCTGGGAAACTCACATGCAATCTCTACAGTTGAGTACATAAGGAGTGACAAGGTTAAGGATGCAAGGCACAAAAATTATGTAATAACAAAATTAGTTAATATGGCACACACAAAATCAGAATAAATTACTTATTGCAACAATTGGCACTGGCATCTGTATGGTCTATATTTACAAAGCTTCAGCTTACATTCATTTCAGGAAACAAAATGAGGTGCAGAGGAGGGAGCAAACATTTTCTCTGGCTGGATGCACATTTTATTTCTAATTCCTGCAGGTAGAATTAGCGGGGAAAATATAACCAGTCCTGTTTAGGACTAACTAGAAAGAGAGACAAAAATAGAAAGAAGATCAAAACTCACAACGAGCGGATCTCAATTATAACCAATGCTGAAGAAGCAGGTTGAACGAGATGAAACTTTTTTGGGGGGGTAACTACTTAACTGAACAGGTTGAATTTATCAACCACAATGGCTCTATTTTTCATTTTGTATTGCCCTCACACAGACCACATTTCTTTTACATGCTTTTAGTGCCTTTTTTTTTTACCCTTAAAAACAAAAAGTCACTTAAAAGTCAACAGGGTCGACTTCATTGCACAGGGTTTTATCCCGTATGGCTTCTCTTTTCGTAGCTCTAGCAATGACCCACAGGAGTCTCCGAAAAATTTAACTCGTGAACCGAAGGACGCGGTCCGGAATCGAATTCACAACCTTCGGAGCCCGAATCAAATGGCTTGACCACTTTGCCACGGAGACTCCGCCTTTTACCCTTTGAATCTGAGACTGTTGTTTTTCAGTCCAAGAATGATTTCTCAATACACTGTAAGCTGCCCCCCGCCCCACACCACCCCAGCATCTCCGCAAAAAACAGCACTTGTTAATTGAATGATGGAGTTTGAAAACAAACCCACAACCTTCACAGTGCAAGGCAAGCGACTTGACCCCACCATCATAGAGACCACCGGTCACTAATTAAGTAGCACAAGAAACATGTTGAACTCTTGCCCAGGTGACCATTGCAACATAATCAACAGAGTTGAATACTCATTTACTTGTAATAACTTTCATAAAATGCACTTCCCACCCAAATAGTTCAGCAAAAATGTTTCAAATAAAAATGTAAAAGATCACAACATTAAATTGTATAGGCTTATAAATTATGCAATAATAAAACTTCCTGATTCATTTTACATGAACCTATGGCAGATCACTTCTTAACAACCATGTTTAGAATTATAGTACAGGGCAAGTAATGGTCCATTACATGTAAGGAAAGTTAGTGTAACAACTGAAACACTATGATAGTTAGTTTACACTTAATGATTATGCTTCTATTATGGTAGCACCACATGAAACACTATCATAGTTACTTCATACTGATTGCATTATGGTACTTCTACATGAAACACTGATTGTATCGTTACTTCAAACTGAATGCATCATCATACCTCTACATGAAACACTATGATAGTTACTTCATACTGAATACATCAACGTACACCTAAATGTAACACTATAATAGTACTTCATTACTGAATGCATCATGGTAACCCTACATGTAACACTATAATAGTTATTTCATACTGAAAGCATCATGGTAACCCTATATGACACACTATGATGGCTAGTTCACATTAAATGTTGATGTTTCCATCAAGGTAACTCAATATGAAATACTGTGATGGTTAGTTCACATTAAATGTTGATGTTTCCATCATGGTATCCTTACATGAAACACTATGCTGGTTAGTTCTCATTAAATTTTGATGTTTCCATCATGGTACCCCAATATGAAACACTATGATGGTTAGTTCACATTTTATTCATCACTGGTTTTATTCTCTTCTCTATCTGTTTTCTATGTCTACCTCTATTTCTACAACCCTGTGGGCTCTAGACAAAAGACTCTCTAGTTATACTATTAACAACTTTCTCAATGTGTCTTCTGTCCAGTACCCGTGTCTTCTCCCCACCTGTTGATCTGCTGAAATGTGTTTAGTTCTCTCCGCGAGCACGGCCTTAGTGTCTCTCTCATATATTATTAGTCCTTCTATTCTATGCAAGCACCAGTTAATGAATGTTTGTACCTTCCATCGCCCACATCAGGAATTCATGAAGATTTCATATTTTTATATTCTACCAACTCTGTAGCGAAGGGGTTATGGACGCAATTTGTAATCCCGCATACCAAGTTCGAAACACAGCTGTGGGTGATTTGGAAGCAGACCGCCTTGCATTGGTTTCCCATACAAAGATATGAGTGCCAGTCGTTCAGAAAGCATTGGCAAGCTACTGAATGTAAACTTGTCAAGAAATTATAAACAGCCAAAAAATACTGGTGTTGACTGCAACGTTCTGTAAAAGATACGCAACTAACTTTACTTTTTTAAGCATTATTTTATCATAAATTACTGGTTGCTCAAACCACACGAACATAAAATTTTAAAAAGTGTACAAACTGCATACAGAATCATACATAGTCACAAATATTTCAAACAAGACTTTTTCATACAAGTATGAATGCTACCATCCATCCATCATGTGCCATGCTGATAAGCGTGGGCGGTCATGTTTTGCCATCTCACTCGATCACCAGAGTCGTGGATCAGCTCCGTGTTTCTGTCTCGACCATGCCATAGGGCCAAGCCATCCAGGTATTTACTTCATGGTCTTCCCCTTGGTCTCTTCCCTTCGATCTTGCCAGTTGTCACCAAGTTCTCCAATTTATTTCTTCTCATAACATGCCCAAAACATTTTTACTGTCTGCATCTAATGTCTCTAGTCAGTTTATGATCTTCATTTGTTTCTTGAAGGACTTGTTCATTGGGTTTTCAGTCTGTCCATGGTATTCTTTGCATTTTCCTCACAAACCACATTTCCACAGCCAACAGATGTTTTTCAGCTTGTCTGCTCATTGTCCACGCTTCGCATCCATACAAAAGTACAGGTTCTATGTAGCACTTCAACACTCTTTTTCTCGTTTCAATTGATATCTTTTTATTGGTCAGTATATATTTCATCTTGCAAAAGGCTACCTTCACAATGGCAATTCTTGTTCTAATTTCTTCAAGGCATCTCCCATCAGATGTTATGACTGTTTCAAGATAACTGTACCGATTCACTTGTTTAAGAATATGCCCATTTACTTGTATATTACATTGTGGTATTTTCTTTTTCCAATGACGACCATAATCTGTGTCTGCTTACAATTCAATTCTAACCCTAGTTGTTCAATGTGTTTAACAACCGCATCTACTAAATGTTGCAGGTCCTGTTCATTGTCTGCAATCAAGACTGTATCATCTGCATATCTAATGTTATTGATGCATCATTCTCCCAATGTTGATTCCTTCCATATCTTTTATATTTCTGACAATATTTTCAGAATGAATGCTACACAAGTAGAAATTCTGCAAGAAAGGAAGGATGGACAGGACAGACATGTGGAAGAAAAATAAAACCAGCCAAAATGTCCTGAATGAAATTCACATTGGAATAAACAACAATTTGGAGAACATTCTGAGAAAGGCTGAAAAAGATTTAAATAACAAGGGACCAGCTTTTGACAAATCAAAAATTGACTGGATGGCTAGAAACTACCATAAGCATATGTTTCAAGAGAAATTCACAGAAACTGTAAATATTGTGATGATAAATGCACACAAACAATGCATACTTTCACTTTGTTTTGTACGTCAGAAGATACCAGACCAGACAATTAACATAATAACATCATCAAACTAATTTGTCCAAATATGTGACAGAAGACGTACAGTAATAGCTAGTCTACACTGACCAATCATATATGTACACTCTACACAGCAGTAGTAAAAACATTCACATTCTGTATGACATATAATAGTTACATCTTATAAAAAAAACAGAATTGCACACAACACACACAAAATATTAACAACAAAAGAGCAAATGACAAGAATAAAAACCTAAAAACTACAGACTAGAATAATGACTACTTTTGTCTCCAAAAGTATCTTTTATAACTATCAACTAAAACCAAGATATTCAAGTACAATGAATGCACACTGACTTTAACAATTTACACATAAATATCAGAATTATACCTTCAACCTGCCGGTGTATGTGGATTACGAGTTAGTTAACACAGGCGATTTGGGAGCAGATTACTTTGTAATTATTTCAATGGCCAATTAGAAAGCAATGGCAAACTACTGAACATATAAAGTGCCTAGTAAATCACAACAAATAAATGCTTGGGTTGATTGCAACATCCTGTAAAATGGCATGCAACCTTTAACCTGTGCAATTGCAACACTGCAAGATTCCATCAAGTTTTCTAACTAAACAAAACAACAAGTTCCAAAACAGAAATCTGCTGAGTCTGTGATGTGATAATGCATTACATTTTGTAGGCCTGAATGCACGTAACAATAGGTAGCCAGTCTTTTCCTCTGTTAGCAGGTGACAAGCATATGCACCGAACCCTCGTCTGACCCTAACCAAACGTACTAAGTCCAAACTCAGCAAATAACTTCCGAAATCTCTGTTAAATCTGCACAAATTGTTGCTACATGATTTGGCAAAATATATCAATTAAAATGTTATTGACTTAGTCAAATACACAACAGTAATAGCTAGTCTACACTGGCCAATAATATATGTACACTCTACACGGCAGTAGTAAAAACATTCACATTCATGGGTAAAAATGTATCAAAAACTTAGTAGGTCTGCAATACTTTTGACATGTTTCATTACAGACATTTGATTGTATGCAACAACATTTTAAAAAGATGAAGTATGGACACTGAATTCGAACAGTACATTCAACATTGACTTACTACAGTTTCATCATACACATTTTGCATTAAACTTTTCTTTATATGCATACAGGTTATATTACTTTTTGCTTGTAAAAGTGAGACATGTATCCAGCGGCATAACATACTAATTATCTGCGTGAACAGGTGACAGGATTTCATAAATGTGTACGGAAATAATACTTTCTCATTATCAACTTCAGAGCAACTAACAAATAATTGTTGGTGATGATCCCACGTTCGCATAGGCCGGGGATCTATTTACAAAGACAATGATTAGGGTTACCAACTAGTATGATCACTGCCAAGAAGGAAAGCAATGACAGACAACCTCCTTTAGATGCCTAGAATATGATTCATCAAGTCACATCGAAGACTGGTGATTGTATGAGATGGCGGATAGGCATAGGGTCCTTCAGGCCAAATGGTACCTGAGAGTTGCCACAGACAGGGATCACCCGCTGCATGCAACAATGGATATGGTTAAGGGTCATAGACTAAGACGAGGCAGGTCCTGGATGGCACAGGCAGAACTTTCTATAAGTCAGGTGTGTGATCTAGAGACCATCAATCATGAAAGAGAGTGGGTGGAAGTTCCAGAAGACATGACGGGCTGGCACAATATAATAATAACACTGGGTCGTGAGTGCAGAGAATGGGCAGCGGGCCGCACTGAGTTTGAAGTGCAACAGCTGATCCAGAGCAACGCACATCAAGGTGACATAGTCATCTACAACGATGGGTCAGTGGTGAGAAACAGACCTAGTGGCTGGGGCTTTATTGCAAAAGGCTAATGGGCGAGTCTGCTCTATGTGCAGAATTGCGATTAAGGAGAGTCTGGCATATGAGACTATGACCTCCAGCATGAGAATGGAGGTGGAGGCAGTAACAGCGGCATTCCGGTGGCTAGAGGAGACTACTGCAACACACGTTGTATTCATTACGGATTCAAAGAGTATGCTTAGCAAGGTGGAGAAAGGAATGTTTCGTGTAGAATGGCTCTGGTCGCTTCAGAGGTCACAGATCGTGAGAACTGTATGGATATTTTGCCCTGGCCATGCGGGTGTACGGGGGAATGAACAAGCTGATAGGCTAGCAGGGAGGGCACCTCTTGGTGGAATTTTGCCTATGGACAGGGGGGAGGTGGTCGTGCGCTTGTGGGACCAGGTGGAGAAGGTGGAGGAACAGATTGAGAACCCATATGTGGAAATAATGAGATTGCGGGGGATTGGCAGTGGTTCTGGAAGAATCTCAAAACTGAGAGGGAAGACCAGGAGAACTTTTAATCAGATAGCGGTGGGAGCGATTAGTAGTGTGACTCTTCGCTGGCTGTTGAACGAGGGGACGGAGCACGTATGGGAATGTCCTGAGTGAAGTTGTCGGTTCTTAACTCAACTCAACCCAACTGAAACCACGACATATTACAATCGAACAAGCACAAACAGAGAATTATTATTATATCATTGTCTTTTTGCCCGACAAAGAGGACAGGATTTTTTTTTTTTGCAATGTAGCTACCTTTCTTTCTTGCCTTTTGTCTGCCTTCCCTGTTATAACTTTGAGTGTCAGGTTAGGAAGATACTTCTAGACAAGGCCTTTGTGAGAGCTGTGTACAAGCCAATGACTGCTGCTTCTTATTATGTTAATCCATTGTTCACAGCGTCTGCTTCTTCTGTTTCTGCTGTACTGAACTACTACTGCCATATGTAGTCTGCTAGTATGTTTAGGAATGGGTCCTGTTACATGACCACCCATTTTTTGATGAATACAAAGGAAACATTTATTTCTTTTTTATTTTGAATAGGTCAGAATAGCTCATGTGTAGATATAATAAATATTATTAGTCACAAAGCTTTTGAAATCAACATGACAGTAAAAATCAAGGTCAAAAGCTCCAGGGAAAAGTCTTGTCACCATGAATCCAAATAAAACAAAGCTTCAGGAAAGTCTGATGCCACCGTGACTCCTAATAAACTAAAGCAGCAGGAAATGCGACATCATTGTGGTTCCTAATAAAGAAAAGCTCAAGGAAGACGTGATTTCACTGTGGCTCCTAATAAACTAAAGCTCCAGGAAGATGTCACTGTAACTCCTAATAAACTAAAGCTGGAAGATGTTACTGTGACGCCTAATAAATAAAAACTAGAGGAAGATGTGATGCTATTGTAACATCTATTAAACTAAAGCTCCAGGACAGTGATATCACGTAACTATGACTTCTAACTAAAGCTCCAGGGAAAAGTGTTCGCAATGCTGACTTCATTGTTGAAAGAAATGTTCATTAGAAACCATCACGTTGAGAGCTTTTCAAAAATGTCATTAGATGTCACCAGAAAAAATGTCAGCTGCAGTGAAGGTCCTTTTCTCCAAAGAGACCTTAACATGGAATGAAGATGATAAAAGAATGCTGTTGTTATTGATTCAATGGCACTTGAATCCTAATCCTTCAGTACTTGAACTTTTGCTCTGCTGGTACCTGGCACTTCGCCCTCTTGAATTTGGACCTTTATTCTCTGACCCAATGCTATGTATTAATACCTATCAGGATGTTATTAGTTGCTGCTTTGTTCCATGCAATATATCTTGTACATTTGGTAATGTAAGTAATGGAGTTTTTCTTATAGCAACCACCACATATTCAATACATTTTCCCAAAATAGTGCCAAAGATAAATACCAAATTGTTACACCACAGTAGATATTCCGTAAAGCTCCTTCTTTGATGTCTGATCTTTATCTGGTAATTGTGACTTTTCACACGATCTCTGACTGTCTACCATCTTACGATACGGCGGCACTGGATCAGAGAGAGAAGACAGGTATGCTTGTCCTGCCTCTGGAGGTATAGCACTAGGTCCACTGGAAGACAGATGGTTGTCACCTTGACCATTGTAGTAAGGTGTGTATTCGTTTGATACATATTGTCCTTGTAAATGTTTATTTACTAGCAGTTCTTTTTTGTACGTTTGTCTCATAGATTCATCTAACAGTTCATCTGAAAATGCCCCTGTAAAATCTTTGGGATCAGCATGAGCAAACATGCTGGTTCCCAGTGTTGACCTTGAAGAAAAATGTGCAGACGCGTTGTTGTCTGAAGGTTGTGACCTGCCTCCAAGGACAGAATCACCTGCACTGCTTGAAGAGTTCTGCTTTTTTAGTGGTTGTCTCTCTTGAATATTCTTTTCATCATATTTCTTCACATTATATTTTCTATTTTGACTATATGCTCCTTCATCGTCATTGTAGTCAGCTGGTGGTGAATGCTGTCTATGTTTGCTATATGTTTTGGACTGTCTGTCCTCCAAATCTCTATTTTTACCACACTGTTCCTCTCCTGTAGGGTTTCTATGCTGTGACTTATTGTAGACATATACATCTCCACTTCTTTCAGAACCCATATTCCCAGAGCCTGGCCTATGACTTTCTCTACTCCTCCTCCTGTAGAGTGGTGAATTAGATCTGTTTCTCCCCACCGGTGAAGGAGATCTTCTACCACAGGGAGATTTACACCTTGTGCTATCATTTCCTCCTCCCACACTGTTGAATGTTTGAGCAAGAGTTTCTTCTTCTGCCCCAGCAGACTTAGTAGTCACACCAGTGAAATCTGTTAGATGTCTCACTAGAATTTTCTTGTCATCAAGTGCGGCCATAACATCAGTGTATTGCAGTCTTTCCAGAATCTTGGGCAAGAGGTTCCAAAATTTGTCTGGGCCATGTCTTCTCATGCACTCCTCCACAAGGCCCAGCTGAAATGCTTCTGATGTTGAATACCTGAAATCAAATACAAACATTCACTTAAAATTACCCATTAATGATTTGCCTTCTTCTTCTTCCTTTTATTGCCTAATGAGGAAAAGATCCTCAACTAACTTACTACTATTCCTCCTATTTTTGCTTTCTCCTGCATCTCCCACCATGTGCTCTTTATATTATTCATGTCCACCTTTCTCCTGCATCTCCCACCATGTGCTCTTTATATTATTCATGTCCATCTCCAATTCTCTTCTCCGTGCATTTTTAGGTCTTCCTCTATTTTGTCCTGTGGGTTCCAGAAGAAGGACATTCCTATATTAACATATTTTCTCAGTGTGTCCTATCCAGTGGCTGTGTCTTTTCCTCACCCTTTAATTCACTTCTATTTGTTTGGTTCTCTCCATGATATTCTTTCATATCCTTTTAGTTGTTCATTTGTGCACAGGCACCAATCAATTAATGTTTGTAGGTTATTAGTAACTGTTTTAGTTGTTCTCCATATTTCTGATCCATACGGCACTGCTGCTTTGATGTTAAATATTCTACGTTTGGTGCCGTATTTAATGTGTTTTTTCTTTACTATAAAAGTTCCTTTTGTCTTTTGTATTTTATTTTAATATCACTATCTGTTTACCATCTATGTCTGCATTGCTAGCTAAATATTTGTATGATTTCACCTCTTGACATGAGATTTCACAGAAGGAAACAGAGTTATCATTTACTTGATTTATTTGCATTATCTGCGTCTTTCCCCTATGAAATTTTAGACCAAACTGTTGTGACAATGACATGTCTGATACCAACAAAATTCTGGTAGAAAAAAAGTTAGTTGTATATCGTTCACAGAATGTAGCAGTCATCTGCAGCTTTTTTTTTACTGTTTATGATTCCTGGGCAAGTTCACGTTCAGTAGTTTGCCATTACTTTCTGACTGGCACTCATACCATTGTATGGGAAACAAGTTTGGCGGTCTGTTTCCAAATTTCCCTCAGCTGTGTTTCAAATGCAGCATGCGGGATTATGAATTGCATTCTTAACCCCTTTGCCACAGAACCGGCTCTGTCGGTAGAAACATTAATGTAAATCTATATTTATAAAAGTGTATACAAGAAAATGTGGAATAGAAAAATAACCTTGATGCGAGAAAATACTAGGCAAGAGAGGCAGATGAATACATAGAAAAATGTATGTGGAAGCTAAATAGCTGGGCAGAAAATAGTATTAACAACAACTTCATCAAAACAGCAGCTGACAGAGAGGACTGGATGGAAAACCAAGATCGCCAATGTCTGCTCCAGGCCAGAGAGCTATAGGAAAAAGATATTTATAAACAGATATTTCTCAAATTGAAACACCTTGATTATCTTTCCAAGAATGTGTTCTTCAACAAGTCACAAATTTGGAACGGAGGTGTGCATTGTTCAAAAACTCCATTCCAGTCTTTAGATAGAATAACTTGTGAGTGGCAAAGTGAGAGACATAAAGAAACAGACAGACAAACAGATGTATGAGTTTGGGACAAAGAGAAAGAGATAGACAACAACAAAGAGACACACAAAGAAAGACAGAAAGAGAGAGAGAGAGAGAGAGACACACACACACACAGACAGATAGAAGGGCAGAGTTTACATTGATTTCACAAGAAAATATCTCCCTAGCACAAGCAAGAGACGACATCAATAAATAAAAACGTAATGATAATCATGTTTAAGGTCATAGACATAAACTTAGTAATAAAGCAAATGTCACTCACTTCTTTCTAAAGTTTCCAATATCTTTAATACTGATTCCAAACTCCTGACACATCCGTTCCGTCTGCATTCTGTCCATACTTTCAGAAAGAGTATGTTTCAAGTCCACTCGCTGATATTCTATGCTGGGCTTTGGTTCCTGAATAAAGTCATGCAGATAATGAAGAATGAAATACTTTAAAAATCTGAAAATACAAAAACATTATATACCACCGATACCTGCACAGAATTAACAAAAAACAGACTCTAGGATGAATCCCGAACACTTCGCTGAGGCAGCTGGAGGAAGAGAATAAGAAGATTCTAGAATGTCAGTGTGAACACACCCAAATGAGATTTGACCATCACCTCTGTGAAGGTCCAGCGTTGGATGTTGCTAGGCATACTGTCATCTTCTAAAGCCACACTGAACATATATGGAAGCTAAAAAACAGATTATGAACACATGTGTATGATTTATTATGAAGAACCGAAGTCATTGTGCTCAGTTAAAAATTTAGTTGGATAACCTTTACAGAACGTCGCAGTCAACCCCAGCATTTGTTTTTGGCTGTTTGTGATTTCTTGGCAAGTTTACAGCCAGGAGTTTGCCACTGCTTTATGAATGACAGGCACAAATACCATATTGTATGAAAACTAATGCAAGGTCTGCTGCCAAATCACCTGCAACTATGTTTTGACAGCAGTATGCAAGATTACGAGTTGCGTTTGTAACTCCTTTGCCAATTTGTGCTCAGTACAAGCCAATATAAGCTTAGTCTCTCTCAACATAGGTCAAAGGTACTGATGCTGATTATACCTGCTGCGAGCTGGTTAGCCTTGGAGATCAAGTGTTCAAACACCACAGGATCATTCACAATCCCTGTGACAATAAACACTTCTGGTAATTACTTCATTATTTCAATTATTCTGTCAACTTATACACTTAACTCATGTTACGCTCTTCTTTGTCAAGTTACTACAACCAAACACTTTTAATCTTCATGACTTTTGTGAAAATTTGCAATATGTTCATTGAAAAGTGCACACATTTCAAAGACAACTGACGTTTTGACCATTTAGGAAGTGGGTTTTTTGTTGTTGTTTTCATCATTCTTGTTGTTCTTCTTGTTGATCCCAAAGCTACTGAAGAAGTGAGTTATCAATTTATGGTGATTAGATTGGTACAGAAAGCATTAGTCTTTTTTTTTTTGGCACTTGCTCGCTCGCTTTGAACTCAAGTGTAGTCCATACACACGATTACTTGTAGTGCTGGACTGAATTTTTGCATGTGGATTAGCTTTCCCTATTAACAGTGTCCCTCACCATCAGGCGAACCCACTCCGACTTCAGAGGTACTTGTAATTTACATCCCCAAGTCAAGGCCGAGAGGTCAACATATTAGTCCAACTTTCGGTGTAGAGGTTGAACTCCTTACCTCAGCATCAGCACGCCAGATGTTTAAGAAGACGTGTTATTATGCATTCAGCCATGCTGACTTATGTTAGTCTTGTTGATATCCAAGAATTCAGTTTGGACCAACGTGTTTTTTGCTTGTCTGCCAGTTGGATGGTCATGTGTTTGAATCCCCTTTAAAGAGATTGTTTGTTAACTGATATGGATTCCCAGGCGGACCCCGCCTAAAATGGGTACCAGCAAATGATCTGGAGAGTAAAGACAGTTGTGTCATATTGATCACTTCCCCCATTGAGTGTCGATTGCTCTATACAAATTTGGGACCATATCCCTACTGCTACTTTCATTACCCGATGTCCCATAGTGATATTACTTTGTTACATTAACTCGCTTATCACTACTGCTGCCAGCTTCTGTGGCTTAGGGGATAATGAAATGCTGTTTCATAATTCTTCAAGTCAAGGGTTAGAAATCAGCTGCGGGCAGTTTGAAAGCAGACCACTTCATATTAAATTTGATGGTATGAATCGTTAGCCATTCAGAAAACAACTGCAAACTGCTGAATTAACATTACCTTGTAAATCACAAACAACCAATAAATGCTGGGGTTGATTGCAGTGTCTTGTAAAGGACATTTAACTTTCATCAAAGCATGGAAACATGCTAAATATGATTTGAAACATTCTGTTGGAAATCGCAAGAATAGAGTAGTATGAACACCCATGCCATTCATTCAGGCCTTTACTGATGATAATATCTGTGAGCTATAAATCAATGTCATAAGTGTGACTGACAACTTGTACAATCTATAAACTGAGTGCCGTAAGTCTAAATGACAATTTGTAACAATGTCACAAGTCTGAATTACAACTTGTACAATCTGTAAACTCAATGTCATAAGTACTGGGTGTTTTTAAAGTCTCATTACACTTTGTATGTAGAACAAATGTGAAACATGAAGTACATGATGTCATAAACAAATTTGCTAACAAATTCATTAAATTAGTTACAATAGTCTGGAGAGTAAAGACCGTCATATGATATTTATCACATCGCCCTATGGACTAACACTATTCTGGGGAAGCTAGAAAGTACCAATGAAGTATTCATTATAACGGATGTTGGAAATATCCACCACAGGCTTCAAGACATGAATGTACATGTCTCATCATATTGCCAAATACCTTCTGCAACATGTCTGTTGTTATTTATTCAGACACAGCAGTCTTATCAGACCGCAGAGCATCTTTCACATTTCCCTTAGCAAGAAGCTTATTCAACAAATTTCTAACCGTCATGTGATGAGTGAGGTTGCTTATCCAAAAATCTTGCTATAAATCTTTGAGCAAGCATCCGCGTGGATCAACCGTCATTTCAAAACACTTGTTCAACCAAAACATTTTTCTTCCATTGATAACACCATTCTGTTTGGAGTGCAAAGAATTACTCCAGCAGACTATAGCCATTCGCTGCATATTGCTTCACGATGGACTGTGCAGCACATTTTTTAATGACATCATGCACTTCATTTGTTCTACATACAAAGTGTAGGGAGACTTTACAAACACCCAGAATAAATGACAACTTGTACAATTTGTAACAATGTCATGTCTGAATGACAACCTGTATAATCTGCAAAAGAAATCTTAACTCACCTGAGCTGAGTTTGTCATGACCTTCAAATCACGGACATAAAAGGTTCTCATAAGATCATCACTGCCTTCTCTCATGGCTGTCTCATAGTCGCTAGTGGACTCATGAACATGCATCATGTCAATACAACATTGGAAAACTGCGTTAGGAACTTGACGAGGTGCATTCTCCAATGCCCATTCAACACGTACGGGATCTGTCTGGCGGCAGCAGTGTATGATTTCACTTAGCTTACGTACCTGGTGTAGAAGGTAAATTGGCAAATAGACTTACATTCACCACCAGAAAAACATTTTCTACATCACATAATTACCATTATTGCTTTGCCTTGCCTTCTGCGATGCCTGGGAGGCAGTTGGGAATACAACACTTATGATTGGCTCGTTAGTAAATTAAGTAAGGGATCCTTTTCTATGCCTTGAAGCGTATTGGGCAAAGGGTGTTAGCGCCATATTTGTATAGACCAATCAGCACTTGAGAGGTAATGTGGTTGTCAGGGTCTTATAATTGGCTCGTTGGCTAACACGTGTGAGACAGTACAAGTATAACGTGATTCGACGTAAGACACAGTAACACAAGTTCTATGGATTTATTGCCACATTAAATACAGAACGATAATTACAGCAATCTACAATATATAACTCACGACGCTCACAACCACAATACAGCTCATAGGTCTGACGCTCAAGATATCAGTCGTTCGGCTTTCAATCACGGAGATTCATACAAACGCCTTGCTCTCATCGCACATGTCCGTCCGGTCTCCAGTCCCAGCTCGGTCTGACCTTAGCACGCCAACTGCCCACTGCCTCTAGTGGTGTCACGTGTCCTGCGTGCGTCTGTCGTCAGCCTGACCGCTGGTCGCGTGTCAGGCAACAATCTTGTCAGCCGGGTGTCGCAACGATGTTGCTGCACAGCTATACCATGTTAGGCTCTGACATTCTCCCCGGGTACCTCAATGAAAGATGTCATCTTTCATTCATAATGTTTGTATATACTGGGGTAGTGTTAACTTCATGTCAGAGACTACTCTTTCCCAGTGTTATGCATGAAAATACATATATGGCATGGAAATATATACAAAAAATGTAAGTTGCATTGAAATGACAAATGAAGTACAACTTTTAACACAACTTAGGTTTCATCCCCCTGATGGCTGGTTACCTCCATTGCAATAATACCCAGTCAGATCAGTAGTTACCAGCTTCACGCATCTACTTCGCAGCAATTTGAAAAAAACGTAATAATATGGTTGTTTTGCAACAGCCATCTAGCCAGACTGAAATACGACTTTACATAAGTCGCATTAAACACTCAAACTCTGACCTCATTTGGCCAGGAGCTCTTATGTTGGTTTGCAATGTTGGCAGCTATCTGCCATGCTTGGTGGACGCCTACCCGGTGTGTTAACCATTTGAGCAACAAAATGTCTATTTATACAATACACATTAATGAATATGTTTCAAATTATGGCCCTTGGTGTAATTCGTAAATGCAAGGGAAGTAATTTTGACAATCAAGAAATTCAATAAATGACAATAATTATTTAATTTCTTAGCGTCATTGCTTGACGTTTCTTCATATTAACGAGAAAAAGTCGGTAATATGAATACATTAATCAGGATATGATTCTAAGATTACACTAATCAATTTAAATAAGGACCCAATTGGTGTATTATATTTTATAGATTCAAAAGGATTTTACAATCGTCATAAGTTTTTGAATATTTGTATATCGTCTGCTAATTTTGCTATACTTTTTAAATTACACAGGAAGTACACACGAAACGCAAAATTTAGTTGCTGTTACACGGTTTGAACACAAATGCTCCCGTTTTATTTTGTAACGGATAGTTAAATGTTCTCAAAGTTCGTGTTTGATGTTCTAGTATCACAACTATCGGATTATGATGGAATGTTCTTATTTCCGATGTGTTCACAACTTCTGGATAAAGATTGAATGTTCTTATTTTCGATGTTCATTGTCGAACATTTTGGATTAAATTCGATGCAGAGGTGGTGTAGAAGTCATTGTTCAGTCCCCATTTGCACACGTCGTTAAAATATCACGGTGAAGAAAGTCACTCACAGCTGTCACTGTTAATTGGTAAAGTTCGCTTTTGGTAAGTGGTTAAGCGTCTGTGACACTGTTCTTGGTGTATATTTACAATTAATAATGTTCTCTTTCTAACACACACTACACAATTATACTACACTCATTACATGGCTTGATTAAAATAAGTATATTATACATGTCGGTTTTTTAACCGTATCACAATTACAATTATAGACCTTACACAGTAGGTGAATAGAAAACATTCACTCATTGGTGGCTGTGTTGTTCTGAGTGTATTAGTACACTCTGCACTCAGATATTGCTTACTGGGTCGGTTGGACAACGGGACAAAAGATCGGCAATTGTATTGATTCTGCCAGAAATGTGACGAACCTCGAAACTGTAATCCTGAAGCTTCAAGGACCAGCGAGCAATCATATTGTTGGATGGTACTCCGGCATTTATATACCGTAATGGACTGTTGTCAGTTTCGATGATAAAGTGACGTCCTAGAAGGTATCTGGATAGTTTCGTCACACTTTCTACTAAGGCAAGTGCCTCTAATTGCGGAATGGACCATGCCCGCTCTCTAGGCCTTAGCTTTCTTGATATGAAACAAATGGGATGCAGGATGTTGTTGTATTCCTGCAATAGGACTGCCCCAATCGCAACGGAGCTAGCATCTGTTCTCAATCTGAAAGGTAAACGAATGTTGGGCAATTTAAGGATGAGATTATTCGAATTCTTATCAGAAAAGTATGTCAAAACTTTATGAAATGCATTTCGTAGGCATTCATCGTGTACAACTTTTTCAGGCTTATCCTTGGTTAGTAAGTTAGAAAAAACCTCGGTCAGTTCTGAAAAATCAGGAATGAATTGCCTGTAATAATTGATCAGTCCCAACAAACTCCGGACTTGTTTCTTATTAGTCGGGAGTGACAGTTTTAGAATTTTGGAGACAATTTTGTTGTCTGTCATGACAAAGCCATTGGATATTCTGTACCCCAAAAATGATATCTCTTGGTAAGCCATGTTCACCTTTGAAGGCTTCACTGTCAGTCCGTACTGTCTGATACGTTCTAGTGTCTGTTCTAGTGTCTTTATATGTTCCGTCATTGTCTCTGTATGGACACAGATGTCGTCAATATAGCAAATGATATTAGGAATGTCAGATAGGAGGAGTCGTGTCATGCGTACGAATGTGGCTGGGGCATTGACTAGCCCAAATGGAAGTTTGCACCATTCGTACAGTCCCCAAGGCGTGGCAAAAGCTGTTAGATGTCTGCTGTCTTCATGTACAGCAATCTGCCAGTAACCTTTAGACATGTCAAGCGTCGTAAAGAACTTAGCGTCAGTCAGTTCTGTCAGAAGATCGTCAGTGTTTGCCATTGGTTCAAGATCTAAAACAGTTATTTTGTTCAGTTTTCTGTAGTCGATGCAAAGTCGTATTGTCTTGTCCTTTTTGCGTACAATGACCATGGGTGAAGAGAAGTCTGATAAGGATCGTCTGATGATGTTGTTTTTTTCTAAGTTGATAATTTCTTGATGTAACTGTTCTTTGTAGTGTAATGGTATTGTGTATGGTCTACATCTTATTGGTGTGTTTGATGTGAGTGTGATGTGATGCTGTACTAATTCTGTTTGTCCTGGGTTGTCTGAAAAGATGGTGTTGTACTGTTGTATCAACTGTTTGCAACTGTTTGTCTCTGCTTGACTTAAGTTTGGATTGATCTTGATTTCCTTCAAGCAGTTTGTCGTGTCTAATGTAGGTGTTGGAATCTCGTCGCTAGAATCGTCATCTTCGTGATCTATTATCACGGTGCAAGCTGTTGTATCGTCTTGTTCGTTGTCTCTGTTGTGGTATGGTCTTAGCATATTTATGTGAAATATTTTGTGTTTGTCTTTTATTAGGATTTCGTAGTCTACAGGTGAGATTTGTCTTGTCACTTTAAAAGGTCCCTGCCAAGAATCAGTCAGTAGCTGTCTGTCACTAGGTAGTAGTAGTAGAACGTCCTGTCCAGGTGTCAATGTTATAGTCCTGTTACCTTTGTTTGCGTACTGTCTGTAAGTAGCACCAGATAGTTTAAGTGCATTTTTAGCAATTTCACATGATTTAATAATCCTTTCACGCAATGATGTTACATACACAAATGATGATATGGGTTTCAGTATTGGAGTAGAATTAGTTAACATTTGGTGATAAATTGTTAATGGGCCTCGTGGTTTGGCACCATAGATTAGTTCAAAAGGAGAGAAACCGGTACTAGAATGTGGTACCTCGCGATAAGCAAAAAGGACAGCTGGTAAGTATACATCCCAGTTGTTGGGGTGATCTTGAGTTACTTTGGCAAGCATGTGCTTCAGGTCCCCATTAAGCTTTTCTATAATCCCGCTAGAGTGAGGGTGATAGGGGGTATTGAAAACTTGCTTCACTCCTAACATTTTAGTGAAAGCTTGGGTGGATGCGGCAATAAACTGAGTGCCTCTATCAGACTGGATAGTATCTGGAAATCCGATTCGGGAGAAAATATGGAAGAACACTTCCATGATGTCGTTGGCAGTAATGTTCTTTAGCGGGATCGCTTCTGGCCATCTACTACATTGATCAACAAAAGTTAGAATATATTTATTCCCTCTAGTAGTTGTATGACTAAGAGGGCCCACAATGTCAACTGATAATTTTTCAAAGGGTCGACTGGCTAAGTCAGTGACTTGTAACTTTGCCTGTGGGTGTTTACCTTTTTTTACTAGTTTCTGGCATGTATCACAACTTCTGCAATATGTTTTTATGTCATTGCAAAATTTTGGCCAATGAAACTGTGTCAAAAGTCTTGACCTGGTTTTAACATATGCCATATGACCTGCAAAAGGTATATCGTGAGCAAGATGTAAAGCTTGCTTGCGATAAGTAGTTGGCAAAACAGTTTGCTTTGTTGTAATGTCACCTCTGGTGTAGTACCTGGTGAGTATATCATTGTGTAAAGCAAAATGCCATTTCGCATTTTTGGTTACTCTTGCCTTTTTGCCGATCAGGTCAAAGTACTTTGACAGTGAAGGATCAGCTTTTTGAGCTGTTATGAATGTTTCCTTCATAGAGTCACTAGGTGGTAATTCTGGGCTAAGCATTTGTATAGCCTCAGTTTGGTTACTTTCATCTTGCACTCTAGCAGTAGCTCTTGTTACTGCGTTCACACACTCAATGACATCAGATGATGATGGAATGATATCGTCAATGATGTGATGAGAATTTAGTGCTGCATTAGCTAACATACATTCAATAGGTGATATGACATTTTCAGTGATGACATTTGGTGGTGATGTGTTATCATCAATACATAGTGATGTTATGTCATGATTATGAGGTTTGTCATTCACCTCAGGTAAATTTCCTATAATTATATCGCACACTGGGTTTGTAAGTGCCGCGACCTTTACTTTCCCGGTGAGGAATGGTGTTTCAATGTATGCCCATGCTAATGGATATTTTTCAATATTGCCTGAAAATGTTCTACATGTGATGTGTCTGCCTGTATAGTCTGTAGGCGTTATGAATGTTGTTTTCAGGCCAATAAGTGTACTTCCGGTGTCGCGAAGTACTGTAGCAAACTTGCCATTAACATACCCGTGATGGATGTCTAATCTGCCTTTTGAGTCTATTACCAAGTTAGCTTCCTCACTGGCAATAGGGATGGCGTGCCCGCATGTTAAGATACCATCTTCATAGAAGGTGTTACAGACAGTGCATTTGTTAGCACTAAATACATCACAAGCCTGTGCTGCATTCATAGGATGTTTCTCTGGATTTTCGTCTTCTGACGCTGAGCTATCGAACAAGGCGGCATTGGCTTTGTTGGTCATATGCCTGCCTCTACAATCCATGCGATGGTGCCCGAAAGCCTTGCAGAGAAAACATTTACGTTTATTTTTGAACAATTTACGTTCTCTGTCCTGACATGTGTGGACGTGGATACTGTCTTGACTGTTTACTATATTTTGCAAGTATGTCTGGTATCCTGGGTTTTGATCGCACATCTCGTTCAAATGGTGAGAAAATTTACAAAATCTGCACTGTCTAAATTTTTCAGAGGTAGGCCTGTTTGGTTTTTGCCTACTATAGTTTTTCTCATAGTTGGCTGCTGCTACCCAGTTACTGTCAGTAGCTTCAGTGGCAAAGCATTGTTTGTTGGCCGTGTAATAGGCCGACCCACGTCTTTCAATTTCTTCCACACTTGTGCATTCATTCTCCTGTAAGAACTTAGAAAACGATGATGGGATAGAAGAAATGATTTTATCTCGAATGATGAGATCTTCTAATCTATCATAACTTTTATTAATTTTGGCTGCTGAAGTCCATTTGCTGAAAACATCTCGGACTAAACAGAGGTAGTCAGAGAACGTTTGAGTTGATTTTGGACTCAATTTACTGAATTGTTCTCTGTAACCTGCCTCGTCTAACATGAAATGTGCCATTATCTTAGATTTAATATAATGGTACTCTTTCCTTAGGTCTTTGGGGATGGTTTCAATGACTTTAAGAGGTTCCCCAGATAGACTCCTCATATAAAGAATATTCCATTCAGAAAGTGGAACTTGGTAATGTTCCATTAAAGTCTCAAAATTTTGAGTAAAGGCTGCTATGCAGTCACCCGAGGTATAGTTACGTACGATACCTTGATACTTCTTATACTGGTTTTCTTTTTCCAGTCTTTCAGATTTCTTTGATTCTTTATTCATCGCAGTCTCAGTGTCAAGTTGTTTCATTTTCAACTGTAACTCTAGTTCTTCTTTCTTACTCTGAGCTGCTATTTCTGCTTTCTTAAGTTCACTGTCTATCTCAGCTTGCTTTGTCTTTGCAGCCATTTCTACTTCGGCTTGCTTTAATGCTGTTTCTGCCTCTATTTGCTTGGCAGCTTTTTCAATCTCTGCCTGTTTCAAGGCTGTTTCAATCTCTGCCTGTTTCAAGGCTGTTTCAATCTCTGCCTGTTTTAGAGCTCTTTCTGCTGCTCTTTCATCGCGTTCGGCAGCTTTTTCCTGAACAAGTAGGTATTCTGCGTATTTGTTCTCACTCCATTTTGTTAATTCATCACCTTCTAACTTCAATTTTAACCCCATATCGATGAAATCAAATAGTGACGACATGATGGAGAAAATACGTCAATGAAAATCAAATACACAAAATATGCTGTAAATGGTTAGTAGAAAATAGTTTACAATTTATTTTACTATACGATGCGTGCCTACTATTGCATACGTAAAGTTAAAGTATAGAAAAATATACTCAAGTGCCCTGGATACGGTGAAGAATGGTAGGACAATCGGGCTAGAAAACTGTAGGGTCGTTACTTCGGAACCACTAATGACCTCTACGGCAAGGTTATGGATGGTACGAAAAAAAACCTGCTTTGTTTTTGGAAGAAAATAAGTTAGCGTTTATTTGTTGGTGTGTGCCTGCAAGTCACTAAGTGTTGACTAGGTTTGGATGGCGTCGAGTGTAATTGTATGTCGTAAATTTGTCGTCAACAGTTTCAACAGAAGTTACACTCTTTCCAAAACTCTTTGCGTTCCACAAACTCAATGCACAAAGACAATCTATCTGTATTTGAACAATCAATAACATTGATGACACATCACTTACATCAAGATGACATTCAGTAAGGACATAGACATCAAGTTTACAAGATGGCGACAAGGTCAAAATGGCGACAAAATAACAATGTCGACAAGGTCAAACGGTGACAAGTTTCACAAATCACAAATGTTTTACACGTTTACAGGATCAAACAATATGTACTGCACATTTACTAATGGTTTTACACATATTTAAACAATGTAATAATGGATCATACTGAGACTTTCACGATCACATTTACATAGCTATAACCTTGACAAATTTCACAAGTTCAAGAATTATAGTTTTAAATACGAAAGACGAGCAACACACGTCTACATATATTAGGTTCTTAAACAAGGACGAGCCCCCACGTCCACACATGTCAGGGTCTTATAATTGGCTCGTTGGCTAACACGTGTGAGACAGTACAAGTATAACGTGATTCGACGTAAGACACAGTAACACAAGTTCTATGGATTTATTGCCACATTAAATACAGAACGATAATTACAGCAATCTACAATATATAACTCACGACGCTCACAACCACAATACAGCTCATAGGTCTGACGCTCAAGATATCAGTCGTTCGGCTTTCAATCACGGAGATTCATACAAACGCCTTGCTCTCATCGCACATGTCCGTCCGGTCTCCAGTCCCAGCTCGGTCTGACCTTAGCACGCCAACTGCCCACTGCCTCTAGTGGTGTCACGTGTCCTGCGTGCGTCTGTCGTCAGCCTGACCGCTGGTCGCGTGTCAGGCAACAATCTTGTCAGCCGGGTGTCGCAACGATGTTGCTGCACAGCTATACCATGTTAGGCTCTGACAGTGGTGAATACCATGACAGTTGTCTTCCCTTCCCAGGACATTTCCTGGTAACCTTTTTAGGCTGGGTTGACCTGAGAGCTAGGTCAATTTTTAAAATCCACCACAACACGAATTCAAACCCATTAACACCGGGTCAGCATGGGCAAGCATCCAGCCACTAAGCGATCATGGCTAACAAAATTTGCAGATGACCAGGCCAAATTGAAAAAAAAAAAAAAAGTTGCTCCTGAAATCATTAAACAAGTTAAGTAAAACAGCAACAGTATAGAGCATGAAAGTAAATAACCAACAGACAATAGCAGTTGCCAGTAGCCTTCAAACACTATTGCTAAAATTAAAATAACAAAACAAAGAACAAGTTAATAAATTTAGTTTTCTGGGTCAAACTGTAACAGAAGACCTGATATGTGACAAAAATTAGAATTAGAATCACAATAGCAAAGATGGCATTTAGTGAAAAACCACAAATTAACTGCAAAGAATAGACATCTTGACCTACAAAATATAAACTTTTCAAATATACATGTAGCCAGTCGCATTATGTGATTATGAAATACGAACAACAAATAAACATGATGAAAAATATTTAGAGGCATTCCAAAACCAGCCTGACAGAAAAACTGACAAATGAGCAAGCTCTAGAAAATACAACAAAGTAAAGAAGATGTCTTAGAGTTACTGTTTGTTAATATTCACATGGCTTGGTCACATCCTAAGACATGATAAGACAATGAAGAAAGTACTGGCGGGCACAATACTGGAGAGGAGTAGAGGTAGATCAATGGAAATATTTATAAAACAGGCATGCACAAATCTATTAATGCAGTCATGCAGGGAATTAAAGAGAGGCAGCACAAGACAATCAACTATGAAATAGAATTATCAGGAAGTTCACAACCAGCCCAAGGGCTAACATAATTAATAATAATGGCGATGATGACCAAAGAATAAATACAATTTTTTATCAATAAAAGAAAATAAAAGCTCCTACCTGTAATGGTTTAAAGAGGGGTCTTGAGCCATCTGGCCTCAAAATATGCCTCCAACACTGACGATCATCATCACCTCCCATAACTTCCATACACATGACAAGCCGACTGTCAGAGGATGCGGTGTCCAGCAGAGGTACTTGCATGTCTGTCAACAACTGACGATCAACATCAGATTCCTGCTTGCGGAATCTCTGTGCAAATACAGAAATTCATTCATAGATGCACACAATGACAGCACAAACTTGAATGTCTTAGAGAAAATCCCTTTAAGTAAAATAATAAATAAAGATGTCCAATCAAATTAACACTATACTAATACAACAAGCAACAACTGTGAACAGCAAAAATGTTAAAACACAACGATGAAATAAATAAATGGAAGTAACTAATTTATTTGTTGATAGGGAGTCTCTGTGGTGAGGTGGTTATGCTGCCTGCCTCATGCTCCGAAGGCTGTGGGTTCAATTCCGGGCTACAACACTCGGTTCATGAAAGCAATTTTCTTGGAGAATTGTTTACTCTCTCCAGAATGATCCCACTTAATATTTTCCCAGGAACTGACAATAAAATTATTCCTCTATAATGTCCTCACTCCTGCAGCTCTCCTTTTGACAACTTCACTGAATATCTTTCTCTCCAATCTGCTGGCATTTTTCAGTCTCACATATTGCTAAATAATTTGTGCAGCAATTCAGTTGACGTGCTTATAGTGACTGGCTTTAATAACCTCTTCTGGGCTGGGGTATCATTTGGACTAGCAACTTTTCCATCCTTCAGAAGTTTCATAGATTTTCTAATTTCTTCTTTAGATGATTACTCACAGTTGATATCCTGCACCTCTTCTACAGACTGGATATCTGGAGGAATCTTTTGGGCCAGTCTATTCAGAAGTCCCGAGAAGATGAGCTCATTTGTTTATTTGATTTTTAATTGGTGATAACTTTCCCATGACTGTTTTTGATGTCTAATTGGTTAGTTATATTTTTACACTATTTTCCTTTTGGTGCTGTAAAATCTCTGAGGCTTTATTCCGTTGATGTCACCTCCACCTCTCTTGCTAGGTCATCTAACTGTTATCTTTTAGAAGCCCAATAATTCAACTTTACTGTCCTTCTAGCAAATCCATTTTCTCCGATTTAAAAATTGCATTTTTTGCTTAACCTATTTTTTTTATTTATGTGGAACATATTCTTACTGATATCGTTAATGTATCCAGATATTTAAATTCATAATTTTACCAGTCAGATCCATCGACTTTAATTCTATATTTGTGAGTGTCTTAATTTGTTACAGTGAAACTATTTCTGTTTTGTTTTGGGTTCTTTTTTTTTAAAGATTGTTCTTTCTATTTGAGTTGTTTTTACATTAAAACATCAGCATTGTGAGATTTTGTATTATGTTCACTAACTGAAATCCTTGTACATCTATTGTTACCTCCATATATTTCACTATATTCTCGCTATAGCTGTTATGTGGTTGCATCCGACACCCCGTTATCATTTTCCTTAAATATAATCAAATTGTATAACTCAATCAATCAATCAGGTGCCATCTCCACAATGAAAGTTGGCTGCAATGGATCTCCAACACTGACAATCTCTCTCAATGGTTGTGCATTCTGTCAGATTGATATTCGTGCATCTCTTGATATTGTCCTCCACTTGTATAGTTGTCTACCTCTTGCTCACTTGCCGTAAACCTTACCCTCCAGTATGGTTTTTATAAGAGATAGCTGCCATTTGTTAAAAAGGGTTTTACAAGGGGATAAAAGTGAGAAGTTCTACTTCATTGCATCAGATTTTACCCACATATGGCTCAGTCTCTATCTGCAGACTTGCGATTAACATGGTCAAACCAGGCATGTTTTCGGGGTTCACTACGGACAATGCAGTTCTTGGTAATCTATCATCATCAGGCAGCAAGACCTCTGAAGAATGTCACTCTCATCACAGCCCACTGAAAAGATTCTTGACCCTTCACTAGTCCTCCTGCCTCATGTAATTTCATGCCCAGAGTTTTTAATGTTCTCTCCTCTTGTAGATATCTCATACCATGGTAATATGCATTGATTATGTTCACAGCATTCATTTGACAATGTTCTTTCTATGTGAATGTAAACATGCACAATAAATAATTGAAGTACCAAAACAACGAGTGATCGGAAGGACAGAGTGTAAGACGGGCCTGCGTGCCCAATTTGTGACCTTTGAAAATAAAATTTGTTCGTTCATTAATTCATTCAGGTACCATCCATATCTGTTCTTTCTAAACACTTTTGGAAGACTATTTTTTTTTTTTTAGCATATCCTTTACAGGACTTAGCTGTCAACACCAGCATCTTTCAGCTGTATGTTGATTTCTTGGCAAGATTACGCTCAGTAGTTTGCCATTGCTTTTGGAAGACTATAGATATATAAAATATCAATAGCGATAAACTCTGGTGTATAGTTTCATGTCAATCTTGAACTAAATGTTCAGTAGGATACTTTTATGTATTTATGTCAACAACATAAATATCGCATATAAACACTGAGAGTGAATACAGTTCTAAATATGTTACAAACCTTTGTAAAGTAGTAAAGGATTAATATTTAAATAGTCTGTGATTAACACCCTTAATATTTATTTGTTTAAAGTAAAGGACACTTTTACACACCTCAAGGCACATTGGACATGTGGTGTTAGACCCACATTTTTACAGACAAACTGGCAATAGGTGAGTAATGTGGATCATGCCAGTAGCCTTTACTTTCCAAGACATGTCCGGGTACCTATTTTTAATATGGGTCAATCTGGGAGTCTGGGTCAATTCTAAAACCCTACATATACATCGGCCTGAAACATGCCACAACCAACCTCAAGATAGTCTTTAATGGTCAGACGTCTGTCCCAGATGTAGAGGATAACCCTGACCTCTCTGCGAGACTGAGCTATCTGGACATGGGAGCCAAACACCATGGTACATATCGATGGCCAGCTGTTAGTTTCACACTGCGTGCAGAAGTAACCACTGAGGACATTGATATTAGGTTTACAAATAAATCTCTTACAGCGTAACTCATTTCAAATCTATTTACAGATATTCTTTTTCTTCTTCTGCATTTTATCTCCCACTGGAAGATAGGCCCTCAACAAACAAACGCCAAGCCTTTTGTATAAGTAAGTAAGTAAAGAAGCCTTGCACACGCTGTAAGGTAGACTGGGCCTGCGATGCCAGGCCCATACTTTTACATACCACATGGCACACTGTGGATAATGTGGTCAGTATCACACCGGCCATCTTTACTTCCCCGAGACATTTCTTGGTAGCCATTTAAGGCTGGGTCAACCTGGAAGTCTAGGTCCGTTTTTTAAATCCCAATCTACCCCAATGTAGATGGAACCCATGACTGCTGAGCCTCAGGGAAGTATCTAGCTACTATGCTGCCACGGCTTTTGTAGACTTGTTCATAATTAGTTTTTGTAGTCTATGTTTTCTACACGTCGAGGTAGCCAGTTTTATGCCAACCCTACTTAGTCGCATGTGATATGTATGGCAGAATACAGTGTTCCTACTCTTATGCTTTCTTTATGGGCCTCTGTAACATAAGGGTGATTTACAAATGTTGCTGACAATTTATCGAACATTATAAATGACATTTAAACACTAATTCCTTCTCCACAGTTAAGGTCTTTCACCAACTCCTTGTTTACAGTCAAGGGTTTCAACTAATTCCTTGTTCACTATCAAGGTCTTCCAATACTCCCTTGTTCACTGTCAAGGTCTTCCACTACTTACATTATTCCTTTATTCACAGTCAAGGTCTTCCAATACCACCTTGTTCACTGTCAAGGTCTTCCAATACCACCTTGTTCACAGTCAAGGTCTTCCAATACTCCCTTGTTCACAGTCAAGGTTGTCCAATACTCCCTTGTTCACAGTCAGGATCATCCACTACCCCCTTGTTCACAGTCAAGGTCTTCCAATACTCCCTTGTTCAGTCATGGTCTTCCAATAGTTACTTGTTCACAGTCAAAGTCTTCGAATACTCCCTTGTTCACAGTCAAAGTCTTCCAATGCTCCCTTGTTCACAGTCAAAGTCTTCTAATGCTCCCTTGTTCACAGTCAAGGTCTTCCAATACTCCCTTGTTCACAGTCAAGGTCTTCCAATGCTCCCTTGTTCACAGTCATGGTCTTCCAATGCTCCCTTGTTCACAAAGTCTTCGAATACTCCCTTGTTCACAGTCAAAGTCTTCCAATGCTCCCTTGTTCACAGTCAAGGTCTTCCAATACTCCCTTGTTCACAGTCAAGGTCTTCCAATGCTCCCTTGTTCACAGTCAAGGTCTTCCAATACTCCCTTGTTCACAGTCAAGGTCTTCCAATGCTCCCTTGTTCACAGTCAAGGTCTTCCAATACTCCCTTGTTCACAGTCAAAGTCTTCCAATACTCCCTTGTTCACAGTCAAAGTCTTCCAATGCTCCCTTGTTCACAGTCAAGGTCTTCCAATACTCCCTTGTTCACAGTCAAGGTCTTCCAATGCTCCCTTGTTCACAGTCAAGGTCTTCCAATACTCCCTTGTTCACAGTCAAGGTCTTCCAATACTCCCTTGTTCACAGTCAGTCTTACACTACTCCCTTGTTCACAGTCAGGGTCTTCCACTAATCCCTTGCTCACTGTCAGGGTCTTCCACTATTCCCTTGTTCACAGTCAAAGTCTTACAATAATTCCTTGTTCACAATCAAGGTCTTCCACTACTCCATATCTTCAGCAGTACATGCTAGTGAGGCAATGTCATGGCCTGTCCTGTCTTTAATGTTAATAGCTCACAACTGTATGTCAGCCTCTTTCACAGATGAGTCATTGTAGTACAGTGGTCATATATTTTAATCCCCAATGAAGCAGATTTTTTTAAATTGACTTAGACTCCCAAGTTCGAGCCAGCCAAAAATGGTCAACAGCAAATGTCCTAGAAAGTTAAGCCAGCAACTTGATATTCACCATGTAACCCTACCAGTCAGGGCTTGTGGGTTTCAGTGGCCAAAATGATCAAGTCTCATGCTCTGCAAGCCATTGGTACACTGCAGTCTTTTCAAAGACACCCCCAAGTGGTAGTTGCTGAAGTTACGGGGTTCGTGCTCTATGGAACAGTTTTGACAGACCACTGAGCAGAAAGAGAATGAGCCAGATGGGATATAACCCAGTGCAATGAAGTGGATCCTCTTGTCTTTAAACCCGATGAGTTCCAAGTGGTCTATACAAATTATGGGGCTAGCCCCAATGAGTTCCAAGTGGTCTATATAAATTATGGGGCTAGCCCCAATGAGTTCCAAGTGGTCTATATAAATTATGGGGCTAGCACCAATGAGTTCCAAGTGGTCTATATAAATTATGGGGCTAGCCCCAATCAGTTTTAAGTGGTCCAAATAAATTATGGGGCTAGCACTATATACCCAATACACCTCATGGCATGGAACAGGGTCACTTCCTTGACCTCCTTTCCCCTTCAACTGTTCCCTGATGAAAGTCTTCTCCCACAAAGAATCCCAGTGAGTACATGGCCAAACAAGACACGTTTTCACCACTGTCAAATGTGGTCCTTGGTTGCCTGCATGACACCATGCACCCGCTAATATTTATACACATATTAAATCATAGTAAACATCATAGTAGTTTAGACAGAACAACATGACAGACATAGTTCCTCGAAGAAGAGGCAGGAGTCGCCCAACACAACAGGACACAAAATATTCAAGACAAATTAGGCATGAAAATGCATACGGCAGAGAGCTGGTGATGGATCAAGAATCTTTTCTGACAGGTTGTGATGAGAGCAACATTCTGCAGAAGGACTAGCTACATGACGATGATGTATGTAAATAAACATCTTAGTCACATATTTCCCTTCGTCACTTAAGTTGTTGTACCTGAAATGACATGTGCTGATATGAATACTGTGGCCATCAGAACCCTTTTCCCAGCAGCAGGCCTTCAAATCTCTGCCCTCATTTGTTTTGTCAGACGCTGGTACATCAAACAATGAAACCTTGCCACCTTCATTCACTGTGAATGTGTACACCTGTAATAAAGAGCAGCATTGACAGTATTTAAACAGTAAAGCAATGACACCAGGTACACGCTTCTTAACAATTATACTCCATTATAAATTTTAATGTCCCAATGATAGGAAAACTGTAAATTATGATACACATATTTAAACACATGTTGTGTAATGACTCATAAATATGCATGCAAATAAGAACAGAAAACTTGTAACTAATTAAAGAAAATAGAGAATAATTAACTAAATAAGAATAGAAAATAAATAAGTTTTAAAAAACAATAGAAAATAAGTTATAAAATAAGAATGAATTAACTGTGGAATTGGTAAAATGACAATTAAATATTTGTTGCAGGAGTTAACTTATAAAGAACAGAGAAACCTATTTTGGCCTCCACCCGCTACACATAAGGACAAAACTCTACGGCGATGTCAACAAGCACAAGCTGACTGCTGCTTTCTTTGGCTATATTCATGCTGACGTCTGAAAGTGTATGAAGAAGAAGAAACGTCTATGTAACTAAATCATCATCAAGAAGATGGTCCCTGCAGAATGCTGCTTACATCACGGCCCACGTAGAGACTCTCGATCCGAAGCCAGTTCTGGTGTCTCAAGCATTTTCATGCCCAGGGTGTCTGCAATGTCCTCTGCCCATATTTGTACTGGTCGATGCCTGCCTGAGTCTCGATTCGATGCCAGTTCTGTTGTCTCAAGCATTTTCATGCCCAAGATGTCTGCAATGTGCTCTGCCCATATTTGTACTGGTCGATGCCTGCCTGAGTAACTAGATGAGAATAGTTTTTATTATGTTCCCTTGTTTTGAACTCAATCCTAGGCATATACAGGCTACTACATCTAGTGCACTGCACTGCTTTTTGCCTGTAAATTAGCTTTCCCTATTACCAGTGTCCCTCACCATCAGGCGAACCCACTCTGACTTCAGAAGTACTTGTAATTTACGTCCCCAAGTCAAGGATGAGAAGTCAATATTTGAGTTTAACTGGCCAGTGTAGTAGTTTAACCCGCAACCTCGACATCAGCACACAGGATGTTTTAGAGCAAACGTTCCTATCCACTCAGCCATGCAAACCTCCAAGAATGCATTATATGATTGTAAGAAAATTAGCCAATGTCAAAATACAATTTTGTAAGACCCTGTTTTCTTGCCATCTTAGCATAATTGCGATATATAATTAGTCAGTAAAGGACACTTTTACAGGCCTTAAGATGCATTGAGCATGTGGTTCTAGAGTCATATTTTTACACACCAATTGACACTGTGAAACGTGTGGTCAGTATGATGATGCCAGTGGCATCTACTTCCCAAGACATTCCCTGATAGCCATTGTTGGCTGTATCACATCTGCTGCCTTGCCTCCCAGAAAATGTTCTGGTACCCAGTTTTTGAGGTTGGGTCAACCCTTGAACCACATGTGGCAACAAAAATAAATCCTGCCTTGAAGGGAACCGAACCTGTGACCATGAGCTACAGAGTAAGACCAGGATCAACACTGACCAAGACCTGGGAGCACCTCTCTGAGGTGGGGACTTTTCACAGAATGGCTTCCTAGCATGGCTAACACTCCAAGGATTGTGATGACTCTCCAGAGACTGAAACTCAAGCAGTGGTACTGCACACCCTGCTGGCTCATGTCCTTGGAGAGGGGAAGAAGAGCTTTGTACCACAGGTCCTGTCCAGATAGTACTTTGGTGTCGGGTTGGGAAGAAAATCTCTACAGCAGTCTCACCCTGATAGATACAAGCCCATTTTCAAGGCTCAGATGGCCTGAACTTCAGACTCGGACAACATGAACTTCAATGCAGCAGAATTATCTTCCAGACACCTTGTTAGATACATATGTACAGCAGATACATATGTACAGTAGATGCATCTGTACATTTTTTTTTTACTTGGCAATATTAGAATACAAAAATGCTTCAATAACATCAGCTTTACAGAATCAGTGTTTGAAAATATCTCCCATTATTAGTTGACAGTTTTACCTTAATGAGACGGACATCAAACTCCTCTGGCAGTGCATGGGGCAATTGTACACAGACTGGTCTCCTGAATGGGCTGTCAGGAACTGCACAGTACTCTACTACAGGTGTTATCAGGCATTCTTTGGCAGAGAGGTTCATCTGTTGAATATTACATTTATATATAATTTTTAAAAAGTTAGTTGCACATTCTTTACAGGATGTAGCTGTCAATGCCAGCATTTTATGGCTGTTTATGATTCCTGGGCAAGTTTACATTCGGTTGTTTGCCATTTCTTTCTGAATGATTGGCACTTATACCATTATATGCAAACCAACGCAAGGTGGTTTGCTGCCAAATTGCCTGCAGCTGTGTTTTGAACGTGGTATGTGGGATTACGAATTGAATTCACAACCCCTTCGCCACAAAGCCAGCATATATAATAAGCGTATGAATAAATCGCAAACTTCAAGTGAAAACTAAAACTACAGTAGGTACAGTCTGTCATCAACTCTGTGTCATACAGTAGTGACACCTGGGCCACATATGTCCAGCAAGAGAAAAGACTTAATGCCTTCCACTTATGATGTTTGTTTTCCATCCTCGACATTTCTTAGGACAGAGTAACTTATGTTGAAGTTCTTTCACAGTGGTTAAATGACCATGCACACACTGCTTAGACAATCATTCAATTAATCATTCAATCAATCAACAAACCAAACAATCAATCACTCAATCATTAATTTATCCATCAATCCATCCAATGCAGTACCATACTTCACAATGGCCATCATTGTCTTTCTTCTGGCTCAGCTGTACATTAATTTATTATTACCCATTCTCACTTAGCATTTTGGCTTCATCAAAATATATATAACATTTATAACACAAAATTGCATTGATGCAGTAGATAACAGCTTAAGTAATGTGGCATGGATACATCAAAATGGAAACAAATTGCCATTGAAATCATCAGTGCTGGTTTTCATGAAGTTTGTTGGTACCATATTCCTGAAAATAACCAGCTGCAGTTACAGCCCTATGGTTCATAAAGTAGCTAAAATATTGTGGCGGTGATGGTGACGTCTTTTCTCAACTGAGGTCAGGAAAAGAGTTCTTAAACGCTATAATGTGCAAATCCTGATGTACGGAAGAGAAACATGAACAATTAGCAGACAAGTGAGGAATTATGTGGAAGCTGCGGAGATGTGGTTTATAGAAAAATTGTGAGAACACAGTGGACAGATAGAAAGAGCAATGAATAGATCTGGAAAGAAAATAACTCCCAAAGAGAATTGGTTACTCACATCAGAAGACAGTTCACACTCTTTGGGCATGTCATCAGAAGGGGAAAGGTGGAGTATGTTGTCACAATGGGAGTTGGAGGATAGAAGAGGCATGAGGAGACCAAGAGAAAAGATACTAAACATTTTGACAGTATGCCTTGGAGGAACACCAGTATCACAAATTATTGGCAGTATATGAGGCAGAATCTCCCCCGATGGTGTTTCCACCTTGTCGTGGTGGGGGAGCTTGAGTTTCTCAATGACCCTGAGAGCTATGCCGGCGGTAGCATAGCTACCAGCAGGGCCTCCCAAGCCGGACAGGTCAAAGGGTAGAGAACAGACAAAGAGAAACATCCTGGACCTCCAGGTTGGGGGTTGAAGCGTGGGGTTAACATCCCCACCTTTGTAAAAACCTTTCTTTGTTACGAAACAAATACATGAGCCTCGATATCGGACTGACCCTTCGGAGGAAAGCGTTGACCAAATTTGGTTGAACATCAAGAATACAATTCAATCTACCACAGAAGAATGTCTCGGTGTGTTAACCAAGCATAGAAAGAACAGATGGTTCAATCAAAAATGTGAAGAAGCAGTCATTAGGAAGAAGAATGCCAGACATGTATGGTTAAATGACATCAGTAACATCCAAAAGGAAGAGCATTATAGAAATGAATGTAAAGAGGCTACAAAAATAGTCAGACAGCAGAAGCGAGAATATATGAGTAATATAATCAAAGATATGGAAACTAATCACCAAAAACATGAATCCAGAAAATTTTTTAAAGAACTGAAGTCAATGAAATGAGGGCACCAACAAAACACATATGGTTTAAAAGACAAAAATGGGAATATGATAAATACCAATGAGGAAATGTGCAACACATGGAAAGAATATTTTATTGAATTACTAAATTGTGAAGCTCCAAGTAACATTTTCCCACAGGAAGAGGTTCTAACATGCGAACCACAAATTGAAGAACCTACATTTGAAGAAATCCTATATGTAATCACACGACTTAAAAACAATAAGGCAACTGGGACTGATGGAATTGCTGCTGAATTTATAAAGGCAGGTGGCCATGCATTACATCTAAAGCTATACGAACTAATAATAAAAATCTGGAGGACAGAAGAATTACCCCATGACTGGAAAGAATCATTATTGATACCTATCTTTAAGAAAGGAGACAAGTTCCAATGTGGAAATTATAGAGGAATATCACTACTGTCCACAAGCTATAAGATATTATCCGCAGTATTACTAAAGAGACTAGAACCATATTCAGAAGACATATTAGGTGACAACCAGGCGGGTTTTAGACAAAACAGATCAACAATAGATCAGATATTTATCTTACGACAAATAGCCGAGAAAAATTGGGAATATAAAAGAGATCTCCATAACATTTTTGTGGATTTTAAAAAGGCTTATGATAGTGTCCATAGGAATAGTCTACGGATTGCTATGCAGGAATTTGGAATACCAAGGAAGTTAATCAACATGACCAGACTATGCATGGAAGATACTTATAATATAGTAACATATAAAGGCATGAAATCAGACCCCCTCCAAATAACATCTGGCTTGAAACAGGGTGATGCACTATCGCCGCTACTCTTCAATCTGGCTCTAGAGAAAGTTGTAAGGAAGATAAAGGAGGAATGTGATATTGGAGGAACATCCAAGCTGCTTGGTTATGCAGATGATATAGATATTATAGGGCAAAGTGAACAAAAGACATTGGAAATATTGACTCACTTAAAGGAAAAAGCACAACAGATGGGGCTGGTTATCAACCAAGATAAGACAGAATATATGGTAATTTCAAGAGAAGGAATGGCTAAAAACTCTGGCCACATACAAATAGATAATATGACCATTAAAAGAACGGAAACATACAAATACCTGGGTACAATCTTCAACTGCTCCAACATCATAAGGGAAGAAATACAAACTAGAATCAACTCTGGAAATAAGATATACTATGCACTACAACATCTACTAAAATCAAAGGCGCTATCTCGTAACACCAAAATCACAATATACAAAACATTGATCAGACCAGTTGTGCTGTATGGCTCTGAAACCTGGAGTACAACGAAAGGAGACGAAGCCTTGTTACAAACCTTTGAGAACAACATTTTAAGACGCATCTTTGGACCCATTAGGGATACACAAAGTGGAGAGTGGAAAAGAAGAAGTAACAAAGACATTTATGATCTGTTTAAGTCCCCTCTAATCACTGGTATCATGAAGGCTAATAGACTACAATGGCTGGGGCATATAGAAAGAATGGAAGATAATAGGGAAACAAAACTCGCTTACACTCAGGAAATAAATGACCGTAGACCCCGAGGTAGACCAAGAAGACGGTGGAGAGATAATACATGTACAGACCTACAAGTACTTGGAATCAACGACTGGCAAGAGAAGGTCCACCAGAGAGACGAATGGAGACGGATTGTATTTGCAGCAAAGAACCTCAATGGCTCGGAAAGCTGAAGAAGAAGATATGAGGCAGAAGGTTGTGGACAGACATGATCACCGACGCCACACACCATGGGCTATGAGAAGAAAATTGTAACAAGGTGGAGGAAGGTAATGAGGAGTATAAAATACAAAGAAAAGCCCTACCTTTTTCCTAATTGCAGTGGTATCAGTGAATACCGCACCATAAATGTCAACATACTCCCCTTTAGGCACAGCATTGGGAACCAGGACCAAGCATACGTCAGAATTTTCAGCCTGCATCACTCCTCCCCTGCTGGTAAATGTGCCACCAAACTGCCAGGGAGTGCTGAACACTAAGAGAAAACAATCATTTAAAATTATGCTATCAATGTAGAAATACACAGACAGAAAAGAGTGGTTTGGTTATGTTATGAGAATGAAATCTGACTAACAAGCCCTGTTTGTCGGTTACAGTAAAATATCTAAGTTGAATGCACAAGGGACACATAGATGCAGATAAATGGATAACAGAGATATACCACAACAGGAAGGGATCGCGATGGCCAGACCACCATACGTGATACAAGAGAAAAAACTCAGACTCCACACAGTGTGTAAGAGCAGTCAAAGACTAGAGGATAACTTACACATCTGCCTTCAATACTGACCAAAGCATTCTTTTACATTCATTGTGATTTAGCCACAGCATTATTGGGAGAATGTATATGTGATTTATGTGTTATTATGTGTTAAAAGACATAGCACTCTAATAAAAACTATACTAGAGGGCAAGGCTGAAGGCAGGCAAATAAAAGGTGGACAACGATACAAGTGGGAAGATTACATCAACAGATTCTGATGCGAAGGTAGTGGGTTCAACCACTACACCGGTCAGTTGGACAAAATGTTGACCTCTCATCCTTGACTTGGGGACATAAATTACATGTACCTCTGAAGTCGGAATGGCTTCGCCTGATGGTAAGGGGCACTGGTAATAAGTAAAGCTAATCCACATGTATGGACTACACTTGACTTCAAAGCTAGCAAATGCAAGGAAAAAAACATCAAGAAATGGAAGAACAGCAGTCTGACAGAATGTACAATCAAGGTGAGAGACAGACAGTGTTGGAGATCCAAATCAACCAACCTTCATTGAGGAGACAGCACCTGATTGATCATGACATGTGTTTAAGCAGATAGTTATAGCTACTGGATGCTAACTTTTCCTATAAAGTAAATAGTAAAGGTTGCCCTTCCATACTGTCAGGCATATTGAGTGTACGGTGCTAGTCCCATACATTGAGAACAATGAGCCATGTGAAGGTGATGTGGTCAGTTTCATGTCAATGTCACACCAGTCACTTTTACTTCCCAAGAAATGTCCTGGTTCTCATGCTAGACTGGGTCCACCTGGGAATACAGGTCAGTGGACAAAATCCCCACCTCAAAGAGGATTCAAACATGTGACCTCTGGGCCAACAGGCCCCCTGATTTTTCCTATAAAGAGTCTAAAGACATCAGCAACAACCCCACTCTGGTGTTATATAACTACTGCCTATGTTTGATATACAAATCTGGCAGTCTTACACTTATTTCAATAATTGTTCTGTCATGAAACAACTGCTATTTACTTATCGCCTGTACTATTATCTCTTTATCCCAGTTCAACTATTGGTGCTGTGGAAGAATGTTCTATGAATTACACTAAAGAAAAAGTGACATATCTCACATAGTATGTACAATGTTAACCGGTAAAGATCAAAAATGTTACCGAGAACAATTAAGGATTTCTTTGGCGGTCAGTATTTAAGTTCTACAGAAGATGAAGAAGAAAAGAAGATGAAGAAGAAAAGAAGAGAAACTGTAAAAAGACAAACAATGCTTCAAAACAAAAGTAAACATAATGTATGGATGTGTGACAAAAAAACACTGTGGAAAAATACTTTCCTTAAAACATTAAAAACATAAATTGATAAGAGAATGAATTATAGGGAGGGGTGGGGAATAAAATGAGAGAGGGGAGAGGGAGAGAGGGGGAGAGAGAGAGAGAGAGAGAGAGAGAGAGAGAGAGAGAGAGAGAGAGAGAGAGAGAGAGAGAGAGAGAGAGAGAGAGAGCTCTGCCAAACCCCCCAATGCTTTCATGTAATGATAAAATCAAAATATGCTTACATTTCATACATAGATCAATTTACATTTCATACATAGATCAACACTATTACCTTTCATGCAGATACAGGTGGTAGGACATAGTTTGCCAGCTCATACAATGACTAGAGTCACATATCAAATATGTCTTCTTTTACTTATTACGTCATTTGTCCATGCTATTTAGATATTTATCTCTTTGTCTTTCTTTTGCCTTTCACCCATTTTACTTGCCAGCTGTCCCTGTTTCAAAGTTTGTCATCCTTCATAACATGTCCCAAAACATCTTTACCTGTATTTAATTTCTGTAACAGATTTGCAACATTCAACATCTTGAAAGACTCTTCTCGTTTTTGTTTCTATAACTTTGTTGTATTCTTTATATTTTCAAAAATGTATATACAAGTAAACAACCAACTGACAAATCAATATATCCTGCTTTAAAACATAAAATCAAGCTCTCAAAAAAGGTAAGTACCCACCTGTCTAGTAGCAGCAATTAAAGTAGCAGCAATTAAAATGGGAAATAAAGAGGGTAGTTACGAACGGATAAAGCTAGGAGTACGACAAGGGTGTGTCTTGTCACCAGATCTTTTCTCCCTGTATAGCGAAGTAATAATGAGAGAGATCAAAGAGTTGCCAGGAATACTAGTTGGAGGTTATAATATAAATAATATACGCTATGCAGATGACACAGTATTGGTGGCGGATAATTCAACAGACCTACAACAATTATTAGACGTTGTAGTAACAGAGAGTGCAAGGAAAGGACTCTCCTTGAATATCAAGAAAACAGTAACAATGGTAATATCAAAGAAAATGGTGACACCAAAATGTGACATAGAAATAGAAGGGAAAATCCTTAACCAAGTTGATAATTTTAGATACCTAGGGGCATTTATAACATCAGATGGAAGATGTACAACAGAGATTAGGAGTAGAATAGGGCAGGCAAAAGCCGCTTTTCAGAAAATGAAGAGTATCTTATGCAATAAGTCACTATCACTGAATGTAAGAAAGAGAGTGCTGAAATGCTATGTAGAACCAGTTTTGCTGTATGGCAGTGAATCTTGGAACGTAAATGAACAAATTAAGAAGAAATTAGAAGCAACAGAGATGTGGTTCCTGAGACGATTGTTGCGAATTCCTTGGACTGCCAGAGTAACTAACGACGACTGCCTGAAACAGGCTAATGAAACTAGAACATTATACAACAATAAGACAGAGACAAACATCTTTCTTCGGTCACGTGATGAGAAGAGAGGCATTGGAGAAAATCGTAACAACTGGAAAGATCGAGGGGAAGAGAGGCAGAGGTAGACCAAGAGAAGTGATGCTGGATGGATTGAGACGGTGGCATGGAGGAATATCAGCACCAGAGTTGATCCAGAAAACCAAAGACCGAGATCTATGGAGAGCCATGAACGCCTACGCCAGCCGGCACGGCACTTGATGATGATGACCCACCTGTCTTACGATTAGGAGCCTTGATGTTGCTGTCACTGTCAGTTTGTGTCCCTGAGTTTGCATGATAGTTACGAAATTCATTTTTATCATCTCCTTCCAAGTTTTTTGTTAACCATGTCATCTTAACCAGGGGCGTACTACGCTCAGAGAGCAAGAACAAGTCTTCTGATCCAGCTTCAACATAGTTCTCCGATGGTGAAGTAGGGGGGATACTGAAACATAACACATTCATAATTTACTGTTTATTTAGAGATTTAGTTAGTTGCATGTCCTTTACAGGAGGTTTCAATCAACCCCAGCATTTATTGGCTGTTTGTGATTTACTGGGAAATGTTAGTTCAGTAGTCTGCCATTGCTTTCTGAATGTGCCACTCTTTCTGAATGTTCCATTGCTTTCTGAATGTGCCACTGCTTTCTGAATGTGCCATTGCTTTCTGAATGTGCCATAGCTTTCTGAATGCACAACTGCTTTCTGAGTGTGTCATTGCTTTCTGAATGTGCCATTGCTTTCTGAATGTGCGACTGCTTTCTGAATGTGCGACTGCTTTCTGAATGTACCATTGCTTTCTGAATGTGCAATTGCTTTCTGAACGTGCCACTGCTTTCTGAATGTGCCATTGCTTTCTAAATGTGCCATTGCTTTCTGAATGGCCAACATTTTGTATCATTGAAATCAATTAAATGCAGTCTGCTTCCAAATCACCCACTGATGATTTTGAACCCTTCGTTATGAAACTCCACATCTCACTATCTCATGAGCCACAGAGCCATTTATACAATTGTGTTTACACAATTGGAAATTAAGAACAGACAGTCTGAGATGATCAACTCACTTCCTTGTTTTTCTTTTCCAGAATATTATCAATATTATCCAAATGGAAAGATTTTTCTTTACTTAATTATTAAAAATAGTTACTTACTTCCCTTGGTTGAAGCTGAAATGTTGACTAGAGCCAAATGTGCAGGTAAGTCATACAGAGTTTAGCCGAGGATGTGTGTGTGCGTGCGTGCGTGCGTGCGTGTGTGTGTGAGAGAGAGAGAGAGAGAGAGAGAGAGAGAGAGAGAGGAGAGAGAGAGGGGGAGAGAGAGAGAGAGAGAGAGAGAGAGAGAGAGAGAGAGAGAGAGAGAGAGAGAGAGAGAGAGAGAGAGAGAGAAATGTCCCCATGACCTACAAGACTATATTTTTTTTTCTTTCCTTTTATTTTATATGAATGTGAACCAATTCTGGTACTTTAATTGAACCATATTTACTGATAGATGTTGGGAGCCATGGTAACACAGCAGCTAGCATACTTGACTGTCGGCCTGTGTTCATGAGTGTAAGTCCACAACAAGGTGGGTTTTTAAACTGTCTTGGGTTCTCGGGTCCACCCAGTCTAAAATGGGTTCCAGGAAATAGTTTGGGAAGTAAAGGTGGTTGGCATGACATTGCCCCCCCCACACACACACACACGTATACATATATATCATCATCATCATCAAGTGCCATGCCAGCTGGCATAGGCGTACATGACTTTCCACAGATCTCAATCTTTGGTTTTCTGGATCAACTCTGCTCCATGTATATGTGTATATATATACTCTCACACATACAGAGAGAATAATATGCCGCATGTTATGGAAACAAACACAAATACAGAAGACCTAGACAAGCTAGAAATGAAAAGAGAGTTGATAGAAGTAATAAATTTTGGCCACATTAAAAACCATACTGGAGAGAAAAGTCAAAGGGAGGCAAGCAAGAACTAGGCAATGATACAAGTTGCATGATGACATGAAAAGGTGGACACATGGCAGTCTGTCAGAGTGTACAACCAAAGTGAGAGGCAGAAAGTGTTGTCACAAGCTTTCATTGTGGAAATGACACTTGATTGATTGACTGACAGATTGCCAGATGAAGTTACCTGATGTAACTGCGAGTTGATGAGCTGGATTTACTCTCATTCCTGTTATATTCCTTGTCAGGTCTGTACATGTTGAACTCACAGCCTTCCTCTTGACTTGGGCTATTGGGCAGAGATATTCTATGGCTGGACTGCCTCCTCTGGAAGTCTTGTTCACACCTTTCTAAATTCTTGTGTGTGTCCCTTTGCAGATTAATGTCATTATGTATGTAGTCTACATTTCTGAAATTGAGAAAGTCTTTGTACTTGTTTTCAATTGCCCATTGTTAAAAACTAGTTTTATTCATACACACACAAACATTGGTTCGATTAACACAACAATTTATTTGTCACTGATTTAAATCTTATTTAATTTTGGCTTTATCATCAACATGATCTAGATACCAAAAAATTAAACCGTTTTTACCTCAAATGATATAGTAACAATAGAAGAACACAAGCCTGCGATTAAGATTTTCAACATTAACAAAGTAAGAATTCATCATTACTTAAGAAATCCAAAGTATCTAAATTTACTCCCAAGTGAACTCTATTTTAATCTTTACGTTTGTTCAGTGGGTTTAAACTATGACCTTGTTATAATTTGAGGTAAAATTGTAATTACTATGTTACCCTCCCCCACTCAATTTATTTAATACACCTTTTGTTGGAATTACATGATGCAGCGTATACATAACCAACACAAAACAGCAGGCCAAATGTACAATGTCACTCTTCTAGTTTTGAGATACAAAACTACCCCTATAGCAAACCCATCAGTAAAATAAACTACACCACCATACGCCAAATCCAATTGCATATATCAATTTTTATGTAAATGCCAGTCCATGCACATGGGCAGAATGGAACTCATGTTTGAAAGCAGAATAGCAGAACACATCCCTAAATGGATTAGTAAGCTAACAGTGAAATATTCTGGCAAGCCGACTAACCCTAGAAACTGTCGGAAGGAGCCACCGTCATCAATAACATGTCAGTTATTAGAATTTGGACATGTTACAGACAAAGAGGATTTCAGCAGGCTTCCCACTTCACATAACAAAAGTTAATAAGATATGCCGAGATGTCTGCTATACAAAATGGTAAACCACAATTATGTAAACAAAAACACTTGATAGTCTCTTTAAAACTATCATGGTGAAAAATGAAACATATGACAATGTGTTTTGTGTATTTCAGTTGAAAGGATTCACTATATTACTTCATTAATAAATTGTGCAATGTATTGTTTGTGTCTTCATTGTTAAAATAAATAAGAGACAGCTGGAGGAAAATCTGGTAGTGAATCAGTTGAGTCTATAACCCACATGGCCAACGAAAGAGACTAAGACCTAACAACACATGAAGAAGAGAATTAGAGACAAAGATAATTAAAATGAAGACATGGAGGGAGCTGAAAGAGATTGCAAAGGAAATACTGGCTTGGAGCAAGTTGGTTGACAGCTGATGCTCCAAGGAGGATAAATAGCAGAAGAAAAAGAATCTTTACCTTTTGTTAAAATCTGTATTTCCTCCTCGCAACCTGTTACTGTAATTTTCCTGAGAGCTAACACATACAGAGGGGCTGGCTTCTTCTCTATAACTTGGTTCTCTATAACTTCGCCTTCCACGATTTTCTAAACTCATATCGTGTCTTGAAGCAGATCGTGCCTTAGATACACTGAGTTCTTTTGTACAAGATGGTGACTGCACATTAAATTCAATGCAACGCAAAGGCTTGTTATATTGATCTAAATCTGAAATTTTAAAAAGCAAAAACGTTTAAATGAATTTGTAGTTAGACAAACAAGGTATTTATTTATATCATTTCCCACTGGGCATTGGGGTGGAGTCTGTTGGCAATGAAATACCTCAAACCTGTGGAGGAGACATGACCAACCAAGGCAAGTCTCAGCCAGTCCATATGTGCTGTACTGAACTGTGACTTGGGTACATCTGAATATACCTCTCCTCACATGTGAAGCTCTGGTACTGGTCTAGCACACCCCTCTCTGAATATACCTCTCCTCACATGTGAAGCTCCAGTACTGGTCTAGCACACCCATCTTTGAATATACCTCTCCTCACATGTGAAGCTCTGGTACTGGTCTAGCACACCCCTCTCTGAATATACCTCTCCTCACATGTGAAGCTCCAGTACTGGTCTAGCACACCTCTCTCTGAATATACCTCTCCTCACATGTGAAGCTCCAGTACTGGTCTAGCACACCCCTCTCTGAATATACCTCTCCTCACATGTGAAGCTCCAGTACTGGTCTAGCACACCCCTCTCTGAATATACCTCTCCTCACATGTGAAGCTCCAGTACTGGTCTAGCACACCCATCTCTGAATATACCTCTCCTCACATGTGAAGCTCCAGTGCTGGTTTAGCACATCCATCTCTGAATACACCTCTCCTCACATGTGAAGCTCCAGTACTGGTCTAGCACACCCATCTCTGAATATACCTCTCCTCACATGTGAAGCTCCGGTACTGGTCTAGCACACCTCTCAGGTTTCTGAGTCTGGACAGGGGAAGGAGTGCTCTGCAACACACATTCTCATGGAGATGTTTGTGTAGTATCGGGTCAGGAGGAAAGTCTGAACATCAACTTCACTCCAACAGATGCAAGCCATTTTTCAAGGCTCAGAATGGCTATGCAGTAGACTCAGTTAAAACTCACTCTTCTGGAAGATTAACAAATAACAACCTATAATATAATAATATAATTGTGAAAACAGACAGGCTGGTGGAGGCATATTACAAATAATGAGTAATAGGTCAAAATGAAAGCTGCCTTGTTAAGATCCAGAAATAAAGCTTGTTTATATATTGTTCTTTAAGGATGGCATCTGATGAATAATGAGACACTAAAGAATAATCGTGCATGTATGTTCATGTGTATCTATTTACATGTAAGTACAACACTAAAAACACAAATAGTACAGGTAATAATTTCATCTCAGACTTTCTCCTCAGCACTAGTTTCAGTTATTTCTATATGTGTGGCAATGGAGAAGGGAGAAATCTTCCAATATGACTTAACTAACTATAAGAAATTACACTAGCTAAATTCTATGCTATACACACATAGAAGAAATAATACACTGATGGTGAATATCATTGCATAGAGTGAACATTTGCTCCAACCATTTCCTATTTTCAAAACTCAACACTGAAATTTTTTATTTTTTAAAACAAAGATTGAAACAAAACAGTTATAAACATATTAATAAATTTCAAGAAATGCTTTTTAAAAGCATTACAAAATTGACTTTATACATCAAAATAATAATTAAGATCCATATAAACATGTTTTTGTTTCCAAATTATAGGAGTTTTGTTCCAAGTTATAAGATTTTTGTTCCTAATTATGGGATTTTTTTTCGGTTCCAAATTATAGGAAAAATCCAAGTTATCAAAAGATATTTTAAAAGAAAGTTTTAAAGTACTCAAATAACAAAACACTTCTACTTCTAATCCAAAATCCCACCTATGGATTGAGATGGTGCCACGATAGACATGTTATTTGTCAAAGTATCCATTGTTCCCAACTTTCAGACCGTAGAAGTATGGCAATGCTACAGTCAGTTCATTTTTTATTACTGCAGGATTTATTTTGTCTATCACTTGGCTATTTGCTTTCAACTGTTTTCTGGAGAACACTGGTTGATAAAGGAATCCTGGTTAATGGGCTGAGTTGAGTTGGGTCAAGAAATGACATAACAGCACTCTGGACATTCACATACATACTTTGTCCTTATCTTCAACAGCCAGCAAAGAGTCCCACTACTAATGGCACTAGCAGTCTGATCATGTGTCCGTCTGGCCTTTAGTCTGAGTCCTGAGTGTCGGCCAGGTCCTCAGGTCATTCCCTGCAGCACTATTCTCTCCCAGCCGTGATGATCTTTCTGTTCTTCTGCACTATACACAATTCTGAAGGGCCCCGACCACATCTGCCTTATCATGCACCAATACCCCACCAAGTGGTACAGACCCAGCCAATCTCTCCTCCTGCTCATTTCCCACCACACCAGCATGTCCTGGGGGACAAATCCAACTGATGCACTCTACATTTTATTGTTTAATTGAAGTTAACTATACGGCAATACCTTGCATATTTTCTAAGTTTCACTTCTAGCAAGAGTAGTTACCAGCAGCCTGCATACGTATATATCAGCCTCCTAACAAAGACATTTGTTTAATGCTCTACACATGAAATACATAGTTCTCTGTAAAATGTTACCATAAAAAGCCTGAATTGTTCATTCCTATTGTCTAATAACATTCCCTCACCGTGTCCATGTTTGATAAGTTCAAGAGTTATTTTGTCTACCGCTTAGCTACTTATCTTGGGAAATATATGTGTCCGATGTAATAATGACCATATCACCCCTGAGTGCTTGGTCAATACAAATCTGGTCTAACACCATATGCCCAATGCATCTCCAGGCAAGTAAAAGGGTCCTTGACTTTACTAACATGTATGTATCTGTCACATAACAAAGCCATTTTTATTTATGCTCTACACATGAAATGCTTAATTTTCTGTAACACTTCTCATGAAAAGTCTTGTTCATTCATTCCTATTGTTAATAGTGTTAGTGTACAAGTGACTGCATTCACTGTCTTATTAACATTGGTGTGATTTCATTCATTAGTTAGAGCAGGATTTGCTTCCCGCCAGCACAGCACTGGGTCACTCATATGTTACAGAGGTCCACAAGGGAAGCAAAGAACCATAACCTATTATGCATGTCATAAGAGGCAACTATGGTGAGGTGGCATGAGACTGGCTATGTCATCCAATAGAAAACTTTAGCTACAAAATCCAGCCAATCGGGACCAATTCTACAAAAAGCCTTGGTGTGAATTGGTTGAGGGCCTATGTTCCAATGAGTAATGAAAGGCAGAAGAGGAAGAAGGTAGCACTTGGCTCAACTTAGCCACATAAAATAGCTACCAAAGATTTATTTTAGAAAACAAAGGCAGCGGAAGTGATACTGATCATATACACTTCCAAGCACTGTTTATTCATACAAAATATGGCTAACCATGATATCTCCAATATGCCTCAATGGCATATAAATGGATATTTTACCTCATTTTTAACTTTCTTAATAGAATCAACAGATAGTATCAGTCTGAGTACTCTTTGTTCAGCATGTTTCTCACTACGGACACCATTATTTCAATACAGAAAAGTTATTGTTTGCTCAGCCACAAACCTGTATCTTCAAATTCCTCAATTACTGATGATGGTTCCCAGGCAGAATATGATCTTAAGGGCATCAGCTCATGGCACTCTGAGGCTTCCTCGGAGTATTTACTGAGGTATGTAGAAACTGTTGATCTAGATCTTTCTGTTCCCTTATCTGTTGATCCAGATCTCTGGTTTTCATACCTAGAAATATGAACAGGCATGTGCATTAAATAAGCTTTTAAAAAACAGCCAGTAGACATCAGCATGTCTGCCAGCATTCGACATATTAACAGCTGGAAGGTGTTTAAGGTAAAAATAAGTAGCATGACTGGTAATTGCACTGAAAGCATTGTTACTAAAGTAAATACATGAAAGTTTAATTTCTTTTTCTTCTTCTTCTTCAGCATTCCGAGCCATTGAGGTTCTTTGCTGCAGATACAAGCTGTCTCCATTCGTCTCTCTGGTTGACCTTCTTTTGCCAGTCGCTGATTCCAAGTGCTTGTAGGTCTGTATGTATATTATCTCTCCACCGTCTTCTTGGTCTACCTCGGGGTCTACGGTCATTTATGTCCTGAGTGTAAGCGAGTTTTGTTTCTCTATTATCTTCCATTCTTTCTATATGCCCCAGCCATTGCAGTAGAAAAGCTACTTATCTTGGGAAATATATGTGTCCGATGTAATAATGGCCATATCACCCACTGAGTGTTTGGTCAATACAAATCTGGTCTAACACCATATGCCCAATGCATCTCCAGGCAAGTAAAAGGGTCCTTGACTTTACTAAACTTGGAAATCATGTGACAAGAGAACCTATAATCAAATAGATCACATTTTAATTTACAACAAAAATGCATCAAACATAGAAGTTAGAAGCTATTAAAAAGGTCTATAATTTTCACATTGGAACTTGTCTCCTTTCTTAAAGATAGGTATCAATAATGACTCTTTCCAGTCACGGGGTAGTTCTTCTGTCCTCCAGATTTTTATTGGAGTCTATTAGCCTTCATGATACCAGTGATTAGTGGGGACTTAAACAGATCATAAATGTCTTTTTTGCTTCTTCTTTTCCACTCTCCACTTTGTGTATCCCTAATGGGCCCAAAGATGCATCTTAAGACTGTTCTCAAAGGTTTGTAACAATGCTTCGTCTCCTTTAGTTGTACTCCAGGTTTCAGAGCCATACAGCACAACTGGTCTGATCAGTGTTTTGTATATTGTGATCTTGGTGTTACAAGATAGCGCATTTGATTTTAGCAGATGTTGTAGTGCATAGAATATCTTACTTCCAGAGTTGATTCTAGTTTGTATTTCTTCCCTTATTATGTTGGAGCAGTTGAAGATTGTACCCAGGTATTTGTATGTTTCCGTTCTTTTAATGGGCATATTATCTATTTGTATGTGGCCAGAGTTTTTAGCCGTTCCTTCTCTTGAAATTACCATATATTCTGTCTTATCTTGGCTGATAACTGTCATGAAGCGCTGTCAAGGAAGGCTACTGATGCATCTAGGGTTTGACATAACAACAATAATATTTGATACCTTCTAGTTCTCGTTGCTTAACTGAAGACCAAAAACAGCCACTAGAACAAAAACTCCACAAAGACTTTCCTCTCGCAAATTGACTTTAATATGTCGACGATTTTCTGATACTCAATCTCTCCACATGGAACGTAATATACCTGACATCTGACATACACACTGCTAAACACAAAGAGCGGCATAACGGACTGTTAGCCATGCTCCAGAAGACATGCCGCGTCCGAGCTGGACGGCAGCCCAAGTCTAACTCCTCAGTGACGTTTTTCGTGACGCTTCCTTAGTTTCCCTGCGCACTCTATAATTGTACCATTCGGTGCATCTTTTAGGGAAGCTCCCTTCAGCCTTTCTCAGTCTGCTGTGTGTCAGTGACTGATATGTGGCAATAACCAGCCCCATTTGTTGAGCTTTTTCCTTTAAGTGAGTCAATATTTCAGATGTCTTTTGTTCATTTTTCCCTATAATATATATATCATCTGCATAACCAAGCAGTCTGGATGTTCCTCCAATAGCACATTCCTCCTTTACCTTCCTTACAACTTTCTCTAGAGCCAGATTGAAAAGGAGCGCTGATAGTGCATCACCCTGTTTCAAGCCAGATGTTATTTGGAAAGGGTCTGATTTCCTGCCTTTATATGTTACTATATTATAAGTATCTTCCATGCATAGTCTGGTCATGTTGATTAACTTCCTTGGTATTCCAAATTCCTGCATAGCAATCCGTAGACTATTCCTATGGACACTATCATAAGCCTTTTTAAAATCCACAAAAATGTTATGGAGATCTCTTTTATATTCCCAATTTTTCTTGCCCTTTTGTCGTAAGATAAATATCTGATCTATTGTTGATCTGTTTTGTCTAAAACCCGCCTGGTAGTCACCTAATATGTCTTCTGAATATGGTTTTAGTCTATTTAGTAATACCGCGGATAGTATTTTATAGCTTGTGGACAGTAGTGATATCCCTCTATGATTTCCACATTGGAACTTGTCTCATTTCTTAAAGATAGGTATCAATAATGACTCTTTCCAGTCACGGGGTAGTTCTTCTGTCCTCCAGATTTTTATTATTAGTTCGTATAGCTTTAGATGTAATGCTTGGCCACCTGCCTTTAAAAATTCAGCAGCAATTCCATCAGCCCCAGTTGTCTTATTGTTTATAAGTCGTGTTATTACATATAAGATTTCTTCATATACAGATTCTTCAATTTGTTGTTCACACGTTAGAACCTCTTCCTGTGGGAAAGTGTTACTTGGAGCTTCACAATTTAGTAATTCAACAAAGTATTCTTTCCATGTGTTGCACATTTCCTCATTGGTATTTATCATATTCCCATTTTTGTCTTTTAAACCATATGTGTTGTGTTGGTGTCCTTGTTTCATTGACCTCAGTTCTTTAAAAAACTTTCTGGATTCGTTTTTCTGGTGATTAGTTTCCATATCTTTGATTATATTGCTCATATATTCTTGCTTCTGCTGCCGAACTATTTTTGTAGCCTCTTTACATTCAGTTCTATATTGCTCTTCATTTTGAATGTTGTTGATGTCATTTAGCCATAACTGTCTGGCATTCTTTTTCCTAATGACTGCTTCTTCACATTTTTGATTGAACCATCTGTTCTTTCTATGCGTGGTTAACATACCGAGACATTCTTCTGCGGTGGTTTGAATTGTATTCTTGATGTTCAACCAAGTTTGCTCAGCGCTTTCCTCCAACGGGTTTTGTAGAATTTCAAGTTTACATTTTATTTCATCTGCAAATTTCTCTTTGACTGTAATTTCTTGTAGTTTTTCTCTGTTATATGTTGGGTGTAACCTTTGTAGTTTAGCATAGAAGGCTCTGTTAAGTTTTATTTTAAATTTTGCCCCAAAGAGGAAGTGGTCGCTATGGCACTCAGCTCCTCTATAGCTTCTAACTTGTTGTATGTTTGATGCATTTTTGTTGTTAATTAAAATGTGATCTATTTGATTATAGGTTCTCTTGTCACATGATTTCGAAGTTTGTTTATGTATATCCTTTCTTTGCAGTCTGGTACTGCTGATCTGCAGTCCTTTGGCTTTTTTAATTTTTAATTTATAAAATTAAAATTAGATATTATAATTTAATAAAATAAAGGAGCATTTTTACATGTCTTGAAGTGAATTGGGCACATGGTGCTAGCCCCATATTTCTATAGACCAACGGGTACTTGAGCAATGATGTGGTGAATGTTGCACTGGTTTCCTTTACTTCCCAAGATATTTCCTAGCACCCATTTCAGGCTGAACTGACATGAGAGCCTAGATAATTTTTAATGTGACTAGAATGTTGGGTTCTCCTTCAGAGACTTGGGTTCAAAATCCTCGGTACGGTGTGGATTTTTTATCTGGCGGGGCCAAAAAAGAAGACCCTAACCTGCACAGTTTGCGGTGACTACACCAGCCAGGCAGCCTTAATTTCTCGTGCTCAAGACCCCCCTGGCCTACACCACAAGGTAATAGATGATAGCCTTCACTGTGTAACATAAAAGTTTCACAAATCATGATATAGCCGTGTCATTAAACAATGCCTGCCCTGTCACATAGCTACTAGCAAAGACTTACATCAAATCTGCACTTTCAGCAATAGTAGGTATGGTGCTCTCTGGACGATGGTGCTGTACCAGTTTCTTTCTATAGTAAATAAATGCTGTAGTCAGCGGGATGATAATCACAACCAATGCTGCAATTCCTATTAAAATGAATATCCAGGGAGCTAAGCCTGTATCAGTTTCTGGGAAACAAAAATAAGAACAGTTTAATCATAAATGCAGAAAAACAGATTATCATTTTTATGTTTTTAAGTATGGACAAAGGTATATCACATTGTCACTGTTCCAATACATATTTATTATTGTCATTGGACTAGTATACATGTATTACTTTTAAACAAATAAGCATGATAGGTTGTTCATACCGATAGTTTGATTTTGTATGCACTTTATCTTTATCAACAATAACTGTCAATGGAACGATCTAGATACCAAAAGCCAAACTGATTTTATATTCACAAGAAATAACAGAAAGAGAAATATATTAGATGCAAGGGCAGTGCCAAACTTAAGTATAAACACAGATAAGAACCATCAGAAGAAGAAAGCTAAGACCAGGAAAATACATACCATGTGAATCAGTAAACTTAAAAAACCTCAAAGACAAGCAGATGCCACCGAAGAACTAGAACCAGACATACTGAAAGAAGAAATTATAGAAGCTGTCAGATTAGCTGCATTGAACAAATCACCAGGACAAGATGAAATACCAAATGAACTAATTAAAGCAGCAAGAGAAGTAGGAACAGAATGGTTACATAGATTATTCAACTATGTTTGGGTAGAACAACAGACACCACGAGACAAGTTGGTGAACTGGATAGCAGCCGTCCTGCATTCTCGTCAGGTTGCTCTCCGTCTGGGCGCATGGACCTCAGAGCCACATATTTTAACCCCGGGACTGCCACAGGGATCTGCAATCTCACCGGTGCTCTTTAATGTGTATACGAGCAAGATTGCATACCTAGAAGCACCAGGGGTTGGAAGGATTCTAACATTTGCAGATGATATTCTTGCATACAGGCAGGGGAGAAATAGGGATCAAACAGCCCAGGAGCTACAGGTGACAGTAGACAAAGTGATTGACTGGTGCACTGAAATGAGTGCTGTCATCAACCCGGAAAAGGCGGCTGTGTTGTGGTGCTCTCTGGACAACAGGATTGTGAAAGATGATGCCCCAAGCCTCACGATAGATGGTAGAAGCGTCAACAGAGAGAACAAACTGAAGTATCTGGGAATCACATTTGACAGGAGTCTGTCCTTCAAGGACCATGAGTGTGGAGACGGTTGTGACAAGATCTCAAAAGGGACTCAATGCACTTAAAACTATGGCTGCAATGGACACAGAGCAGAGGATGCTCTTCACACTATACCAGCACTTGATCCTCTCAGTGATTGATTATGGACTAGGACTGCTCACTGTCTCAAAGAGTCAGCTGGTGAAATTAGAGCGCATACAGAATGAAGCTATGCGGGTCATTCTGGGATGCACCAGAGACACTCCAGTAGTGTGTATGCGTTACATTCTTGGTCTGCCTACTGTTGCTGGTAGGCACAAGGTGATGCAAGCGAAGGCATACCTCAGAGTAGCCGCGGACACAGATCACCCGTTGCATGAAGCGCTGGACGTAGTTAAGGGTCAGAGACTGATAAGAGGGAAATCATGGATGGCTCAGGCGGAGGATACGATCAGACAGGTGTGTCCCTTGGAGAACATCAGGCGAGGATAGGAGTGGGTCAGAGTGCCAGCCGTGCAGTCAGACTTGTGCAGAGTTATAATCACATTGAGCCGGGAGTGCAGGGAGTGGCCAGCAGGGGCCACGGAAGTGGAAATTCAGCAACTAATTCAGGAAAATTCTCGCCCGGGTGATGTGATTATCTACACGGATGGGTCGGTGTTGAGAGGTAGGAGAAGTGCCTGGGGGTTCTTGGCAAAAACTAATGGTCGGCGTTTGGTGCAGGAGAGCCTGGCGTATGATGACACTACATCTAGCTTAAGAATGGAGGTGGAGGCGGTCAGTGCAGCTTTCCGCTGGTTAGAAAACACGATACATACACACATTGTGATTGTAACTGACTCAGAAAGCATGCTGAGAAGGGTGAGAACAGGCAAGCTTCGTGCAGAGTGGCTTGCTTCGCTTCGGAGGTCATGGGTAGCAAACATCACCTGGATCTTTTCTCCTGGGCATGCTGGTGTGCTGGGGAATGAACAGGCGGACAGATTGGCTGGCTTGGCAAAACTTGGTGGAGTACTGATGCATGACAAGGCAGACGTGATTGCGGCCTTGTGGGAGCACGTGTACACCTCGGAGGAGCAGATGGATCACCATAGCCTGATAAGAATGAGACAGCGAGGTGTGATGAGAGGATCTGGCCGACGCTCGACGCTCAGAGGAAAGGCGAGACGGACATATAATCAGATTACTACTGGAACTATTAGTGTTGGAACTCTTCGCTGGTTGCTGAGGATGGGGACGGAGCGCTTATGGGAATGTCCCGAATGCTGTGATGTCGGTTCCTAAATCAATCAATCAATCAAAACACCACGAGACTGGGGAAATGCCATAATTATCCCAATTTGGAAAAACATAGGCAGCAAAGGAGATTGCATACAATACAGAGGCATTTCACTGCTGAGTCATACTGGGAAAATATTTTGCGAACTTTTTGAGAAAAGATTACGAACTACTAAAGAACCCCAGCTAAGCGAAACACAACTTGGGTTTAGGAAACACAAAGGATGCACAGATGCCATTTTTGCTCTTAGACAACTTATAGAAAAATCAATCGAATTCAATGAAACACTCTACTTAGCCTTTGTCGACCAAGAAAAGCCATTTGATAGAGTAGATAGAAACAAGCTGTGGGAAATCCTTAAACAATATGGAGTGAGTACACATCTAACAAACCTATGTAGAAGCTTATACAACAATAGTGAATGCATAGTGAAAGCAACTGGAGGACACTCAGAACCCTTCACCATAAGATCCGGAGTACGACAAGGTTGTGTCCTGTCCCCTCTCTTATTAATAACATATACAGACAACATATGTAAAGGAACCAGCCAAACAAAGACCGCAAGAACACTGCATGACGAGAACAAGAAGAAGAATCATCTGCAAATTACAGCATTACAACTCCTGTTTGCGGATGACCAAGCACTAATAACAAAATCAGAAGGTGAATTACAAGACCACACGAATAGTCTAAACGAAATGTGTAGGGAACATAACATGTAAATTAGCACAAATATAACAGAGGTAATGACAATAACTAAAGAAGAAAAAGCAACAACGATTCACCTAAACGAACATTCCTTGAAACAAGTAAAGAGTTTCAAGTACCTAGGAAGTATAATATCATCAAATGGCAAATCAGAAGACGAGATCGAAAATAGATGCAATAAGGCAAACCAACTCATTGGACAAATGGCACCAATACTAAAGAACAAACATGTATAAATAACTACTAAGAAAGCACTTTACAACACAATCTTCCTACCAACTCTATGTTACCAATTGTTACCAATGCCAAACCTGGACAATGACAGAAAAAGAGAAAAGAAAAATCACAACAACAGAAATGAGATTCCTGAGAAGAATACTCAATGTATCAAGAAGAGATAATATCATAAATGAAGAAATCAGGACTAAAGTGGGGGTTATAGCTGCGCTAGATTTTATTAGAAGGCAGCAAGTCAAATGGTTTAACCATGCAAGTAGGTAACCAACTAACAGTATACCACAACAAACAATGATGTACAGACCAGATGGAAGCAGAGGAAGAGGCCGACCACGTAAACAATGAACGCAGGGAATAACAGAGTCCATGAGAATATTGATACATGAAGCGCATAAGCAGGCACTCTCCTGCTGTTTATACTTCACTCTGACACCGCAAGGTACAAGAGGAACATAATGAGATGAGATGAGATGAGATGAGACATTTTCTTAAATGTGTATTTCATTCAAATTATATTGGACACTTATGGTATGTGCCCTCTCTCTCTCTCTGTGTTTATGTGTGGATAGTGACTGTGTATAAGGACAATCACTGGTTATTTTTCACAGACATCAAGATATTTTTACTGCTACCACTATTGGCAGCTGTGGTAGTGCAGTGGCTACCACTCTTTCCTGCTGGTCACGTGTTCAAATCCCCCTCAGGGAGACATTTGTTTCATTGGCCTGAGCTCCCAGGTTTTCCCAGTCTAAAATGAGTCCCAGAAAATGACCTGGGAAGTGAAGGTGCCTGGCATGATATTGACAATATGGGGCTAGCACCATATACCCAATTACCCCTCATGGTCTGAGAAAGGGTCCTTCCCCTACTCACTGACACCACTATCAGTTGGAGCAAAGGTGTTTTTAAAAGGCACTTTGAGATTAGTGAGCAGAGTTCTCCAACACTATGGAACATCTACAAATAAGTCAGGAAAATGGTATAACTACTGCATATGAAATACACATGTAGTTGTATCACTTTATGTTTGCTGTCTGGTGATGAATGCTACTTGTGATTGTGTTCATGTATGGCTGACCAATTTCACTTCTCATAAAATAAATCAATGTGATTATTGCTCACTGACTTTAAGTGGCCTGGTGTGCCTTGCCAGTGAGAAGACCTGATCGTTCGGGTCCATATCGATTGACGGACGTCAGTCGTGGTGATCGGGCAAATCTTGAGCTACAGCCTACGATGGATGACATTGTAATGTTCTGTTGTGATAATTTGGATGTGTCCAGCGTGTGCCGCATGGTCTAGTGTTTGCACGCCCGCTTCACATGCCGGTGATCTGGGTTTGTTTCCAGGTCCGGTCAAGGGTGTGCGCTACTGGCGAGCTCAGATGAGGGCGAGGCTCGAGTCTGGTGCTTCCACATTGACGTGGATAGGTCTTAGGTTCATACCAGAATACAATCAGCGTTGCCAGTAGTGGGTTGTGCTCAATATTTAAATCTCAAATCCCGAAAAAATAAAATAAATCAATTCTCATTTTCTGTTGATTTACTCGTTGAATTTTTACAGCCTTACTATGGTTCCACCCATTTCATTTCTTGTCTATATAAACATAATTGATGCATATAAACATATATACGAGGATAGTCAGAAAGTAATACATCATACATTTTGTTTCCGGAAAGTATTTGTTTAAAATTACAAACAATATACATGAAAATGTTCTCTAAACATACTATTTTTCTACATAATCCCCATCACCTTGTATAGCCTTAGGCCAGGGCAAAACAAGAGCTTTACTGTATCAGGTTTTGTGCTGCTCACGTAACCCTTTCTCCAATATATGCACCACACCTTCATCTACCTCTGAAGTCGGAGTGGGTTCGGAGGGTGATTTCAGTCAACTACACATTCAGCATGTGGAACAGTTTTACATATGATAGACAGGACAGCATTAACATCAGCTACGCAAATTTTGTATATAAATTGTTAAGTAGTTGTATCAGTGTATATTTATTGTTGCTGTGAAGTTGGAACCACGACTAAGTCTAGTTACTGCCGCTTCCATCAAAGATGAACTGTATTTTTCATGGCGGACTTTTGAATTGGCATTCTGGCAACAGCCTTGTGCATAGTATGCCTTTGCAGGCTGTTGGTTTGTCGAGACTACTGTCTTTTCCACTTTTCACTTGGGGCAGTGAGGAGCATTTTGTGTGATATTCACTTGCTTTCATTGATCAAGCATTGTATGCAAACATACAGCCCTTCTATTATACAGGACGTTTGTAAAGTCTCACTACACTTTGTGTGTAGAACAATTTTGTAAAATGAAGTACATGATGTCATCAAAATATGTGCTCTACAGTGTATCATGAAGCAATATGCAGCTTATAGCTGTTGTCTGCTGGAGTAATTCTTTGCACTCACATAAAATGGTGTTATCAACGAAAAAAATAATTTTTTCTGTTGAACAAGTGTTTTGAAATGGCTGTCGATACACAAGGATGGTTGTTCAAAGATTGATAGCAAAATTTCCTGATAAACAACCTCCTCATGGCATTACGGTTAGAAAATTGTTGAATAAGTTATCATGAATACTTCATTGGTACTTTCCAGCTTCCCCAAAACAGCACTAGACCACAGCAGTGACTCATTCATTCAGTAGCATGTCCTTTGCAGAACCTCGCTCCCATAACAACCTGCCGGAAAACCTCTCGATCATAAGCAAGATGTCCCGCATCTGATACACCCATCTGGAGATCATCCGCCACATCCTGCACCCATCTTCTCTTTGGCCTTCATCTTCCTCTCTTCCCAGACATATACCCCTCCATTATTATTCTCTCCAAACTTTCGTGACGTTTCAAGTGACCAAAATATTTCAATTTTCTTTGTTTTATCGTCTTTAATAGCCAACCTTCTTCAACATTCAGCTCTTGAAGTATGGATGCATTTGTTCTTTTCTTTACCCAAGATATTCTTAGAACTCGTCTATAACAATTATATTCAAAATCATTTATGCGCTGTTCAGCTTATTTAGTAAGTGTCCAGGTCTCACAGGCGTATGTTGCAATGGGAAAGATGTATGCTCTTAAAAATCAAATTTTTGTAGTTCAGTCAGTCCCACTCCATCATTTATTCAGTTGTTTTAGTCTCTGAGCAATTGATAGTCATCATTTAATTTCTTTCATTGTGTTACCATTGTTGGTAATCAATGACTCAAGATATTCAAAATTTTCTACCACCTCCAATTTTTCCTCATTAACATATATTTCTTTCTCCATAGTAGTTTTATCTGTATGCATTATCTTTATTTTTGCTATGTTCAGATATAAGTTGTGATTTTCACTATTCAATTGGGTTGAGGTTGTTAGGTTTTCTATGCCATTCTGTATTGTGGATAGCAATACTGTATCATCAGCATATCGAATCTCTGGTATGTCATGACCACCGATATTTAGGGCATCATATAGCTCCCTGTTTATATCATCTCTTACATTTCTCATTATATTTTCGGCGTACAGGTTAAACAAATATGGGGACAGCACACATCCCTGACGGACTCCTTGCTTGATGTCAAACCAATCAGATGTCTCACCATCTATTCTAACCACTGCTTGTTGGTCTAGATAGAGCATTCTTATGAGTTGTATTACACGTGATGGAAAGCCCACATTCCTCATGATTTCCCAAAGTTTCTGATGTTGTACACAGTCAAATGCCTTTGAATAATCCACAAAATATGAGAATAGGTTTACATTAAATTCTCTGCACTTCTCTATTATTAAACGCATGTTGAGAATGTGATCTCTTGACTACTCTAATTTAATTAAATTATTAGCACATTTCTTGATGACGCCATGTACTTAATTTTCGAAATTGTTCTGCATACAAAGCGTAATCAGACTTTACAAACACCCTGTATTTATATGTTCTTGGAAATACTCAGAAAGCAACTTACCCGAGTTTGTAGCTACTTGAGAATTTCTATCATCATCTGCTGAATCTAAATGAGGGCTGAAATAAAAACCAGTGACAATTAAAGTATGAACTAACAAGTCAACATTTAGGTTGAAAGTTCAAAACTCAGAGACCAGCATGAAAACTAAACACACTAGGGGCTGAATAATGGCTCTAATAAAATAGTGGTATAGTGTTAGGAGTACTGACCTTGAATGACAAACAACAGTGTTAGAAATACTGATGTATTTGATACTGACCTTGGGGAGCTGAGGGGTCTCGGGGTATGGTGTCCGCCTCATCAAGTGCTGGAGGTCCCGGGTTTAAGCCTCAGTGAGGCCAGGATTTTTTCACGTGGACTTCTAGTGAAAAAATTTCCCCTGGTCTCTGGGTAGTGAGATTGGATGCTCGCGTGCATTGTTGCGCATGTAAAAAATCCCTTGGCAGTTGGAAATCGAAAAAGAGTAGCCTAACGGCACTGCCCGGGCAAAATTTCAAGTTAAAAATCTCCCCAAAGTATTTCAGGATCCTCGCCGGTGCTGCGGAGTTCATGCACTGAGCTGAGATTCTCCGAACTCAGGCTTGAATTAGGAGTAGAACGAAGCACTTATGAGTTACACCCGTGTGCCGTGATGTTGATCCGTCGACTAAACTGATACTGACCTTGAATGACATACACAAGTGCCAGGGGTAATTATGTGTTGAGACTGACCTTGAGTGACATACACAAGTGTCAGGGGTGTTTTTGTGATGAGACTGCCATTAAGTGATATTCACAGTTGTCAGGGGTAGTGATGTGTTGAGACTGACCTTGAGCCAGCAGTAGTGATGTGATGGGACTGACCTCGAGTCAGCAATAGTGATGTGATGAGAGTGACCTTGAGTCAGTAGTAGTTATGTGATGAGAGTGACCTTAAGTGATAAACACAATTATCAGAGATATTGATGTGATAAGACTGACCCTGAGTCAAACATATTGATGTGATGAGACTGGCTTTGAGTTAGATGTGATGTCATGAGACTGGCCTTTAGCCAGAAGTAGTGGTGTGATGATGTTGACCTTGAGTCAGCAGTAGTGATGTGATGAGGCTGACCTTGAATGTGCAGTGGTGGCAGGATGAGACTGACTGTGAGTCAGCAGTAATGACATGATGAGACTGACCATGAGTGACATGACAAATACAATGAGCACTGATGCAATAAAAATAGCCTAGAGTAACACACAGTGTTCCCCCCTCGTTATTCATGACACCACTTCAGTTTATGATAAAATAAACAGTATCATATATCAGAGGACAGCCACGATAATAGATGAGAACAATACAGGTTAATTAATTTCTCATGTTATTAGAATGTCTTCATTGAATTCCCCAATACAGATGTGGTTTTTTTTACTTATATTGTCCTTCTTGTTTTGAATCTTATTCTCCATTAGGGCGTAGGCCCTCAAAATACTCACAACAAACCATATTATTGTTTGCTATCTCCTGCAGCTCCCTCTTTGTACTCCACATATTAATAATGTCTCTAATTGTCTTCTCCGTGTGTTTAAGGCATTTCTCTATTTATTTTCCCCTGTGGATTCCAGAAAAAGAAATTTCTAGTTACAATATTTCTTCTAATGTTGCATGTCCTTTGCAGGAAGCTGTGAATAACCGCAGGTTGATTTTCATGGCAATTGTACATTGAGTAGTTTGCCACTGCTTCCTGAACGAGAAGTCAACACTCAAGTCACCGACTACCTCCCCCTGGCACCATAAGTTTCAGAGCGATGCTCTTATAGTTTCAATCACGTCAATGTCCAGTTACACTATTACAGCACTGTTAGTGTGCGTCCCATCCAGCACTAGGGTCTTTCCTTACCTGTTGAATCTACTTCTTTTTCCCAAGTTCTGCATTAGTGATTCTGTCCTATCATTTTAATTTTTCTATTCTGCACATCCATCCATCATGTGCCATGCCAGAAAGCGTGGACGGTCATGACTCGCCATTTCACTTGATCACCAGAGTCGTGGATCAGCTCAGTGTTCCTGTCTCGACCATGCCATGTGGCCAAGCCATCCAGGTATTTACTTCTCAGTCTTCCCCTTGATCTGTTCCCTTCGATCTTGCCAGTTGTCACCAAGTTCTCCAATTCATTTCTTCTCCATAACATGTCCAAAAAATTTTGACTGTCTATGTCTAATTTCTCTAATTAATTTACGATTTTCATTTGTTTCCTGTAGTACTTGGTCATTGATTTTTCTGTCTGTCCATGGAATTCTTTGCATTCTCCTCAGAAACCAAATTTCTACAGCCATCAGATGTTTTTCAGCTTGTCTGCTCATTGTCCAAGTTTCACATCTATACAAAAGTACAGGCTCTATGTAGCACCTCAACACTCTTTTTCTCGTTTCAATTGACATCTTTTTATTGGTCAGTGTGTTTTTCATCTTGCTAAAGGCTACTTTCACCATGGCAATTCGTGTTCTAATCTCTTCAAGGCATCTTCTGCACAGGCACCAGTTAATTAAAATAACATATTAATAATTACTTCTGTCGTTCTCCAAGTTCCTGATCTATATAGTCAAACTAATTTAATGTTAGATTTAAATATTCTAAGTTTGATACAAAGTTTAGTTTCTTTTGACTTCACAAATTTCCTAGTGCTGTGAAAGCTCATCTTGTCTTTTGAATTGTTATTGTAATATTTCTATTAGTTCACCCCTCTTTGTTCACACAGCTACCTGAACATGGGTATGATTTCACCGCTGAAGTAAGTTAATACCAATGGAAATTTGATGTTGCGTGGCCAAAAGGTTAAAAGTGTTCGCTCTTAACCTTCTGGTGTGCTGATGTTAGGATAGGGAGTTCTCTCTCTCAACTCCATTCAGTTGGATTGAAATGCTGACTTCTCATCCTTCCTTTGGGACATAATTACAAGTACCTCAGAAGACAGATTGAGTTCGCCTGATGGCAGATGACTCTGGTGATAGGGAAAGCTGGCCCACATGCAAACATCAGTCAAATGTGGACAATGCTGGAGTTCAGAATGAGCAAACTATTAAACAGGAAAATCAAGTTACCATTTGCTTGATTTATTCTCAATATCTGTGTCTTTCTTCTATGAATATTTAAACCTGGTGGGCGGGTGCGCAGGCGGGCGTGTCTCTCTCTCTCTCTCTCTCTGTTTTCTCTCTCTCTCACCAGTTTTCTCCAGTCTTTTTTTCTTTATAACAGCCCTTTCACTAATGACAGCCAGATGGCAGCCCAAAATTGTATTCAGGATCATAACTTACCATAAGAAACTAAAAGAATATTGAAGCAGCACTAGGCAACAAAATTAAGAAATCAGTAAATGATATTTCTACCAAATATATCTGACACTCATTTTTAACTTTAACTTGTTCAATACAAAAAAACCGTGTATGAAACAAAAGTTCACTTGCATGACAGCAGATTTAGGATGTGGCTTTTGCCTATGATCTGTGGCAGCTACTGTAGTTCCTGCTGCCTCAATGACTGGACTGTCTTTATTCTCTGGTACCTTCTGTTTCACTTCAGTTTCTTTACTTTTTGTGTCAGTGTTATCTGAATCTGCATCCCTTCTAAGCAATAGTCTAGAATGCTGTGTCCTTCCTTGATTAAACTGTAAGAAAGATAACAACAGCAACTCTCAGGCAAATTGTAAAAGCAGGTGCTGAATTAGAACATTATATTAACATTCTCCAACAATGTTTAGTAAAATAAACTCTGTGAAATGAGGTCAGGATGGCTGAATGAATACAAGCGCTTGCTCTTAAACTTCTGGTGTGCTGAGAGAGTGGGTTAAGTTCCTACAACATTTAGATGGATTACAATTTTGACTTTTCATCCTTCACTTGGGGATGTCAATTACAAGTACCTCAGAAGTTGGAGTGGGTCTGCCTGTTGGCAAGGTACACAGGTAGTAGGTAAAGATAATCCACATGTAAAAATAAGCACAGTGCACTTTCCACTTGTGGCAACTACTAGATATAGTACTGTGTATGGACCATACTTAAGTTCAAAGCAACAACAACCAAAAAAAGACTGTGAAATGTCATAATAAAAATACAAATTCAGTATGAGGAGGACCAAACAAATTTGGAAAACTAAAATAAACAAACTGCTCAAAAAAAAAAAACGTACAAAACATGTGTGTCTTAGACTAGAATCTGATATCAACAAAATTAACTTTAAAAGTTAGTTGCATATCCTTTACATAATGTTGCAGCCAACCCAGGTATTTTTTAGCTGTTTGTGATTTCTTGGCAAGTTTACATTCAGTAGCTGGCCATTGCTTTCTGACTAACGGGCACCTATATCATTGTATGAAAACCAGAGCAAGGTGGTCTGCTTCAAATTCACCTGCAGGTGTTTCGAACATGGTATGTGGGATTATAAATTGCTTGTGTAACTCCCTCGCCACAATGCCGGCTAAAAATGTAAGTGGGGATACCAATAAACAAAAAATGAAAAAAGGATTAGGTAACAAGCAAATAAGACTTCTGAAATACTCTATATATAATACTTGTGTTGTGGTCATATGAATAAAAGGATGTGAAAGAAAACAAAATACACAATGTGTTTGCTGAGCATTATTTTTTTTTTTGCTCCCTCGCTTTGAACTCAAGCACAGTCCATACACACTACTTCTAGTAGCACTGGACTTAATTTTGTGTGTGGATTAGCTTTACCTGTTACCAGTGTCCCTCGCCATCAGGCAAACCCACCACAACTTCAGAGGTACTTGTAATTTACATCCCCAAGTCAAGGGCGAGAAGTCAAGATTTTAGTGCAACTCACCGTGAATGGGTTGAGCCACTTACTTAGGCATCAGTACACAGGATGTTTCAGAATGTGCATTCTTATCCATTCGGCCATGCTAACCACCTGAGCATTATATGAAAACTGGCACTTACAGAAGCTTGTCAATAAGAAATTGTATTATAATAAGCATCATGCCCTAACAATATTAAGGAGGAGGACATGTAGTGCAGAGCTTTATAAGTTAAGGCTTCACCAATACTAGGCCTAACTTTATGAGCTTGGGTCACCACCGAGTGGTTAAGGAAAATGAAAAGTTGCTATAGCAAGCTCATGATATTATACTGAATATTTGTGCAGCATAGTGTATCTAAAAGGGGCATGTTAGCGAATTTCGTCTTCTTCTTCTTCTGCACTCATCTGGAGTTTTTTTTTTTTTTTTCAGACGTGATTGTGTTGTGCCTGTGTACAGCAGAGCTGCGTTCTTGCGCCGTTAGGCCGACACATCTGACTTCTGCGGGCATTTGTTGAGCGGGTTAACCTTCCCGGTGTTAACAAATCTGATAGAGAGCTGTGTTGATAATGTCAAGATCATGGTTGTACAAGGGTTTGACATCTGGGCACATTATCTGCTAAGTAAAGGAAAGATTGGCCTCTTATTCCTCTGTGTATTCTTCTCAAAGTCCAAGCCATGTGGCGTTGGTGATCATGTCTGTCAATAGTTTTTTTGTCTCATGTGCTGCCAATCATTTTTTTATACAGACGTACCTCCATGCCATGATGTAAACCTATCGAGCATCTTCTCTCTTGGTTCCCCGCTCCCCTTCCTATCTTCCCCTTGAACCTTCCCATTGTCACGATATACTCCAGCTTCCCTCTTCTCATGACAGGCCCGAAGAATGTGAACTTCTTCTTCTTCTTCGTTCACCCGGCGAGTTTTTTCGGACGTGACTGCGTTGTGCCTATTTACAGCAGAACTGTGTTCTTGTGCCGTTAGGCTGACACGTCCAACTTCTGCAGGCATTTGTTAACCGGGTAAACCTTCTCGGGGAATGTGAACTGTCTTCTTCTGATGCGAGTAACCAGTTCTCTTTGTCAGTTAACATTTTTCAAGAAATCTTCATTGTTCTTTTTATCAGTCCACGGTGTTCTCATAGTTCTTCCATAAAAATACATCTCCACAGCTTCCACATAATGCCTCACTTGCCTGCTAATTATCCATCATTCACTTCTGTACATCAGGATTGACTCAATACAGCTCTTTATAACTCTTTTTCTCACCTCGACTGACGAAGATAAACTGCAGAGAATATTCTTCATCCTGTGAAATGCTGCCTTCGCTTGGACCATTCTACATTCAACTTCCTTAATGCATCTTCTGTCCGCTGCTATTAAAGTACCCAAATCCTTCAATACATTGACTTGTTTCACATTAGTTCCATTCACTTTGATGTTGCATTCTGGTATACACTTTTGTTTTTGTTTTTCTGTTATTCACACTAATTCTTTTGTTTTGATTTTCTGTAACAATTATATCTATCATTTCTTGTAAGTGTATTTCATTTTCAGCAACCAAAACCATGTTATTAGCATAACATTTTTCTGCATTAACTGATGATTATTTTTTAAAATAGTAAAAGAAATAGTAACAGCTGTTATCCAGCTGATGCCAAAAATGAATGAACAGAAAATCTGACTGGGAAGTTCGACAAACGAAAAAGGGACAGACACAATAAATGTTTCAACCAAAGTGTTTATCCTTGAGCAGAGGAAAAAAAAAAAAAAGAACCCTATTGTTGTCTGTTTTAAATTTTTTCTTCATTAATGAAAGTTTCTAGCATCCAGCTCTTGAGTTGGAATACGATTATTTGTTCACTTCTTTCCAGGTATTTCAACTGTAAATTTTAAGAAATATTGTGTGTTCTGAAAAAATTTCTCTTCACAAAACTATTTCTTTGTTGATATGATTCCTTCATAATGTATGTTAAAATAACCTTTGGGATTGCTAAGAGCATTGTATGGCAAGTTGATTTGTCTTTTTGTCTTTTTGCTCTCTATATCACGACCTGAGTGTATACACTTGTAGGGGTATGACCACTGCCATGTTAGAGCACTCCAATGAGCAGATAGAAAGGTCATTTACTTGTCTTCTGTTGTTTCCACATAGCAAATCAAGCGCAATGCCGGTTTCCCTGGTCTAGGCGTTACATGACTTTCTCCATAATCCCGTATACTCTCGAGAGTAATGTGATGTGCGTGAGAATCTGTAGCAGTTCTCTCCGCATCGGTACCTTACGGGATATGTGAGCCAGTCATCAGAAAGCAATGGCAAACTACTGAGCGTAATCTTGCCAAGAAATCAACAACCAGCTGAAAGATGCTGATGTTGAAAGCGATGTCCTGTAAAGGATATGCGAACAAACAAACAAAATTAAGTGCAAATAGAGCATCAGTGAAAACAACTTTACTTTTGATGTTGGTGAAATTTTCCTGTGGGCTCTGACTGCTTTATCTAACACTGTACATGTTATTTGTATTTATTTTAAATATGATAACAGTGAATGCTTATATGACCAACATTAGTTAATATAATTATTTTGCTCTTAAATTAACATTTCTTTATAACACCAACCAATAAAGTATTAGTAAATGGATGGCTAACTGTCAATGTTAAAGAAAAGCTATGCCCATTTTAAAACAATTTCAGGATAAACAAAACACATTACATGTACCTGAACAAACCTGGCAGCCATGTATTTGAAGCATTCTTGAAGATAATGGGGACTAATTTTTTTCTCGATCATCATCAGGTCTTTTTTATGAAGGTATGGGTTTTGAATATTTTTCAGCAGATTCAGACATTGCACTGGAATGCACAAGAAATGAAAGCATCACTAAGGATACGAAACAATTTGAACAAAGAATCTTAGTCTAGCAGGCAGCAACTAAATCAAATCAAATTAGCTCATAACCTAATCACAATTATAGGTGTCTCAATGTCAAATCATCAACCTTCAGTGTCAGCCAACCATCAAAGTATTTCCAGGATTCAAAGCTCTATGTGGTGGAACCCATCTCCTGTCTAGGTATAATATAATGTGTTATGGGTAGGAAAGATCATCTTTTGTAGGTAGGTTTTCAAATTATGAAATTTAGCTTGGGCAGCAGCCTATTTAATACGCTTTGCAACTGCAAACAACCAAAGGATTTTTAGTATGCATAATTGGCCCTCATCTGAGGAGACCAGGCATCTGATCCACTATTCTAGGATGAGAAGAGAAGAAGAATATTTTCATGTGTATTATTTTATACAAATCCCATAAAAGTCTATGACTCAAGCAGACCAGGGTCGTCTCATGATGAGAAGAGTTTATCAGGCAAAAGCATTGAATTCATTGCACTCGGTGTTACCCAATATAACTTGGTCTCTTTCTGCAGGGCTTCCCGCCGAAAGCATTGCACACAGCATGAACTCCATAGCTCCAGCTACAACCCCAGGAGTCTTCGGGAAAATTGTACTTGTAAACCAAACGATGTGGCCGAAATTGAATCCACACCTTTGAGCATAAGGCACGCAGTGTATCCCATCCAGTGACGGATGCCTAACCTGTCAGTCAGAATACCTCCCAAGAAGGAATAAGATTTAATCAATATTGCTTCCATTACTAAGGTTGTGTAGATACTATACTTTAAAACATCCTAATTTTGTCGGAAGAATAAACATTGCCCAATACTTACTGCATTGTTTGTGTTTTTTATTTCAATGACTGCATTTTTTATCATGTAACTTAATATATACACTGTCTGATTATGTCATGTAAATACAATTTTCTGAAGAACTACTTTCATAAGGAAGTTTATAGGTCAGCATGGCCGAATGGATAAAAACTTGTGTTCTTAAACATATGGTGTGCTAATGCCAAGGTAAGAGGTTCTTCTTCTTCTTCTTCTTCTACTGCGTTCATCCGGATTTTTTTTTTTCCGGATGTGACTGCGTTGTGCCTGTTTACAGCAGAGCTGCGTTCTTGCGCCGTTAGGCCGACACATCCGACTTCTGCGGGCATTTGTTGACAGGGTTAACCTTCCCGGGGGTAAGGGGTTCAATCTCTACACTTCTTCTTCTTCAGCGTTCCGAGCCATTGAGGTTCTTTGCTGCAAATACAATCCGTCTCCATTCGTCTCTCTGGTGGACCTTCTCTTGCCAGTCGTTGATTCCAAGTGCTTGTAGGTCTGTACATGTATTATCTCTCCACCGCCTTCTTGGTCTACCTCGGGGTCTTCGGTCATTTATTTCCTGAGTGTAAGCGAGTTTTGTTTCCCTATTATCTTCCATTCTTTCTATATGCCCCAGCCATTGTAGTCTATTAGCCTTCATGATACCAGTGATTAGCGGGGACTTAAACAGATCATAAATGTCTTTGTTACTTCTTCTTTTCCACTCTCCACTTTGTGTATCCCTAATGGGTCCAAAGATGCGTCTTAAAATTTTGTTCTCAAAGGTTTGTAACAAGGCTTCGTCTCCCTTCGTTGTACTCCATGTTTCAGAGCCATACAGCACAACTGGTCTGATCAGTGTTTTGTATATTGTGATTTTGGTGTTACGAGATAGCGCCTTTGATTTTAGTAGATGTTGTAGTGCATAGTATATCTTATTTCCAGAGTTGATTCTAGTTTGTATTTCTTCCCTTATGATGTTGGAGCAGTTGAAGATTGTACCCAGGTATTTGTATGTTTCCGTTCTTTTAATGGTCATATTATCTATTTGTATGTGGCCAGAGTTTCTAGCCATTCCGTCTCTTGAAATTACCATATATTCTGTCTTATCTTGGTTGATAACCAGCCCCATCTGTTGGGCTTTTCCCTTTAAGTGAGTCAATATTTCCAATGTCTTTTGTTCACTTTGCCCTATAATATCTATATCATCTGCATAACCAAGCAGCTTGGATGTTCCTCCAATATCACATTCCTCCTTTACCTTCCTTACAACTTTCTCTAGAGCCAGATTGAAGAGTAGCGGCGATAGTGCATCACCCTGTTTCAAGCCAGATGTTATTTGGAAGGGGTCTGATTTCCTGCCTTTATATGTTACTATATTATAAGTATCTTCCATGCATAGTCTGGTCATGTTGATTAACTTCCTTGGTATTCCAAATTCCTGCATAGCATTCCATAGACTATTCCTATGGACACTATCATAAGCCTTTTTAAAATCAACAAAAATGTTATGGAGATCGCTTTTATATTCCCAATGTTTCTCGGCTATTTGTCGTAAGATAAATATCTGATCTATTGTTGATCTGTTTTGTCTAAAACCCGCCTGGTAATCACCTAATATGTCTTCTGAATATGGTTTTAGTCTATTTAGTAATACTGCGGATAGTATCTTATAGCTTGTGGACAGTAGTGATATTCCTCTATAATTTCCACATTGGAACTTGTCTCCTTTCTTAAAGATAGGTATCAATAATGACTCTTTCCAGTCATGGGGTAATTCTTCTGTCCTCCAGATTTTTATTATTAGTTCGTATAGCTTTAGATGTAATGCATGGCCACCTGCCTTTATAAATTCAGCAGCAATTCCATCAGTCCCAGTTGCCTTATTGTTTTTAAGTCGTGTGATTACATATAGGATTTCTTCAAATGTAGGTTCCTCAATTTGTGGTTCGCATGTTAGAACCTCTTCCTGTGGGAAAATGTGACTTGGAGCTTCACAATTTAGTAATTCAATAAAATATTCTTTCCATGTGTTGCACATTTCCTCATTGGTATTTATCATATTCCCATTTTTGTCTTTTAAACCATAAGTGTTTTGTTGGTGCCCTCGTTTCATTGACTTCAGTTCTTTAAAAAATTTTCTGGATTCATTTTTCTGGTGATTAGTTTCCATATCTTTGATTATATTACTCATATATTCTCGCTTCTGCTGTCTGACTATTTTTGTAGCCTCTTTACATTCATTTCTATAATGCTCTTCCTTTTGGATGTTATTGATGTCATTTAAGCATACATGTCTGGCATTCTTCTTCCTAATGACTGCTTCTTCACATTTTTGATTGAACCATCTGTTCTCTACACTGTTGACCTATATTCCTTGACTTGGGGATATAAATTACAAGTACCTCTGAAATCGGAATAGGTTCGCCTGAAGGTGAGGGACACTGTTAACAGGGAAAGCTAATCCACATGCAAAGTTCAGTCGAGCACTACTGGAAGTAGTGTGTATGGACTACGCTTGAGTTCTAAGCGAGCAAGCACCAAACAAAAACAAATAAGGAAGTTTAATGATCTCTAGCATACGAATGTGTTATAATTTTATAGTATATGTCACAAATATTATTCTCCTCTCCTGATTCTGGAGTAGTAGATAAGATGCCTGGTCTCCTCAGATAAGTACCAAATGCGCATTCTAAAATTACTTTGGCAGTTGGCAATTGCAAAGAGTAATGACTAGGCTACTATAATTTTAATGTAAATGTCACATAGTTTGGTTTGGTTTGTGAAGGCTCACTTTCATTGCACAGAGATATCACCATAAGTGTTCCAATTTCCTACAGAAAACACAAGGAAATAGGTAGTCAGTGAGTTAGCCACGGTTCAAACTTCACAGTAAAGAGTCGCCCCATTATGCTCCGTTCCTGTGCTAGTGAATATTGTACAAAATGCTCCTCGCTGCCCCATGTGAAAAGTGGAACAGACAGGAGTCTCGACAAACCAACAGCCTGCACAGGTATACTATGCATAATGCTGCTGCCAGAATGCCGACACAAAAGTCCACCACTAAAAATACAGTTCAACGTCGATGGAAGCAGCAGTCACTAGAAAACCAGCAGCCACACATTACTGCATGGGGCAACCCAATTAGTTCAGTAACCTGCCGGCCACCATTTTTCTGAACATGCAATCACGCTATAAACAACCGCGGACAGATGTAAAATCACTCCACATGAAATTCACAGCTCACAGTGTCGTGCCACACACTCAACTCAGTGGCTGGGCGACGCAACCATGCACTACCAAACACAAGTAGAATCTCAGCACAGTGCAGGAACTCCACAGAACAGGCAAGGATCTATATATGTGTACAGCAGAACCACACAAGCTATACATTTCTGGTGAGTTAAAGTTAGCTGCATGTCCTTTACTGAATGTTGCAATAAAACCCAGCATGTATTTTTTTTAAGTTAGTTGCATATCCTTTACAGGACATAGCAGTCAACCTCAGCATTTTTTGGCTGTTTGTGATTCCTGGACAAGTTTATGTTCAGTAGTTTGCCATTGCTTTGTGAACGATCGGCACCCATACCATTTCATTAAAACCAATGTAAGGTTGCCAAGTAAGCTGCCAAATCGTCCATAGCTGTGTTTCGGACGCAGTATGCGGGATTAAGAACGGCGTCTGTAACCCCTTCACCACTGAGCCAGCATGTATTTTCAGTTCAGTAGCTTACCACTGCTTTCTGATTGGCTTATGTCTCATATCACTAAAATCAACAAATCACCTGTTTCTGATTTTGAACCCTCAGCTTGGTATGTCAGGGAATTATAAAACTGCTTGTTTCACTATCCCCCTAAGCCACATACATCAGTTTTCTAGTGAGTAGCTTATCTAATTAAGAAATGCTGCCTGGGTAGTGGCCAGTTTGGCCCACTCTTTTCAATTTCCAACTGCCAAGGGATTTTTAACACACGCCATCATGTTTTTCGTCCTTGTGCTAGAAGACTAGATGTCCGATTCACTATCTCAGAATCAGGGTGAGTATGCCATCCATTTTTCATTTATTTTGTAAACATTTTTCATTATGAGGCATGGGGGTCTCCACGGTGAATTGGTTACGCTGCCAGCCTTGTACTCCAAAGGTTTTGGATTCAATTCCGCTCACGACGTTTAGTTTACGAGTGCAATTTTCTCGAGGACTCTTGGGGCCATCACTAGAGCTATGGAGTTCATGGTTTGTACGAAGCTTTCAGCTGGAAGCCCTGCAGAAAGAGACTGAGCCATATGGGATAAAACCCAGTACAATTAAATTGATCCTCTTTTCTTTTAAACTCTTTTCATCATGAGGTGAACCTGGTCTACTTAATTCATAGGTAGGTGCCAAAAGCTCTGATCTACTTGTCCCCTATTAGGTGTCATACGAATGTTGTGAACAAGTGTACCCAATTTATGCTAGGAATACTTCGATGAGTGTGTAAAATGAAACTAAAAGCCAGTTAGAATTATTTAACAAATTCAGTATAATTTTAACTCTAAGAAAGCTAGTCAATTTTATTTTAATTATACTTTAACTTTTAAGTTCTTTGAGTCGCACCTTAGAGGATCAGTTATGTATACAAAAGTTACTGTCGTAAAGTTGGAAGCATTTCAATTAAGATATAAGTCAATATTTTTATTACTATGGTGACTGGCACCTTGCCATCTTGACAGACGATAGTTCGTAAACTGGAGTTATACTTCTCCATAGCACAAAGTCTGGTCTGAATTCAGAGACCAAATGTTGCCAATGTAGCATGAATCCTCTTTCGACCTGCTTAGTTTACTAAAGAGGAAAGCTAACATCAATACGTCTAGAGCAAGGCAAGATGCAGAAGCTGCTGGATCAGCATGGCAATGCTCTAAATGTCTGTCTGTTGCAGCTTCCATTCTAGACCAGTTGCTAAGGGCCTGGTCTGCCCTGCCACAACATTTAGTCTTTAGGTTGCATTTCCTCGCACTAGGGTAAGGCTTGTACCCTCCCAATTGCGCCCCTCCTCCCAAAGCTGTGGGCATAATGTGGGGTGTCGGGTTTGGTGAGTGCTGCCCAATATTCGACGCTAACAGAAAGCAGGTAGTACCGCCTACTCTTATACGGTAGCTCAGTCACATCTGACTAAGACCTAACTTCAGTAAGTAAACTAATATATTACAGTACTTTTCAGTCATAATTTATCTACTTTAAATAATTTATTTACTATTATATTTGGTATACAATCAGATTTATTATTATTAAAATTGCTGGGCTACTATTTATTAAATTTTAATGCAGAAAATCCATCTTTTTATATTTATGCAGTTTCCTTGTAGTTGTTTAATAATATATTAAGTTTCAATTCCACAGTGTTCACAACTTTCTTTACCTGCATTCATTTCACCATGAAAGAAAAGTTTATGCAAGCCATCTTTCTTTCTCACATTACTTTTATCTTTTGAATCATAGGCCATATTCTCACATGCCTGGAAAGAAAAAAACACACAAATATTAAGCAAAACTAAAACACAGCCAAAGCATTTAGCATGAATTAAAAAGCTAGTAAAACAAAAGTGATGATAATTACCAAACAACTCAATAAATATTGGTATGGAAGGAAAACGCATTGAACAGGTGTGGACCCCAGCTGGGTCAAAATATTACAGAAGATACCTTTTATGAGGCTGAAATAAGATCTAGGATAGCAGTAGTAACAGAAATGTTTTATACCTTTACTATGAAAAGAGTATTTTGGTATTTGCGCTTTTTTTTTAGAAACTACCATGCATTAACATTTGCCAATGTTTAATGACAATCCCTTCATCTTGTTTTTCTTCCCTGCATTGTACAGAGAATGGTCTGCAAACTATTTTCTGAGTCTGTTATTAATGCTGCGTAATTTGCATATTAGACTTATCCTAGTGCAAGGAAATTCAGCCTAAATATAATGGCAGGGCAGACGAGGCCTTGAGCCTTGGTGGGCAACTCGCCTAGGATGGAACAAACAAATAAACAAACAAACAAACAAACAAACAAACTTTATTTTCAAAGGGTTCAGAATTGGGCACGCAGGCCCGTCTGGAAGCTCCGATAAGGGGGTAGTTAGAGCATTGCTTTGCTAATTTGGCAGCTTCTGCACCTTGTCTTGTTCCAGATGTGTATATATATATATATATATCATGGGATATGATGATATAAATAAACTCCCTTTCACATATAGATTATAAGAGTGTGAATTACTGAAAATATTACATTCACAAACTAGTACTTACACATAAATTCCACAAGGTACAGAACACAACCAGTGTTGTTATCAATTCAACTAGGTGCACCATTTTATTGTGCTGTAATAAAAAATATTATTAGATAAATTAAATCAAATACAATGATACTGTGCAGTAATATTCAAATACATATATTAACATATGTACAATACATTGTAAACAACTAGGGTTAGAATTAAATTGTAAGAAAAATTGGAACATTCTTAAGCAAGTGCATTGTCACAACTATCTCAGAAGACACAGATCTTAAAGAAGGTGTCTTGTAGAGATTAGAACAAGAATCACTATGGCAAAGGTAGCTTTTGCAAGATGGAAAACATACTGATGAACAAAAAGCTGTCAACTGCAATGAGAAAAAGAGTGTTGAGATATTATATAGAACCTATACTGCATGAACAATAAGCGGACAAGCTGTGAAACATTTAATGCCAACAGAAATGTGGTTTCTGGGGAAAATAAAAAGAACACTTTGAATGGACAGGAAAATGAATGCGACAAACCAAAACAGAAAAATTAGACGTAGGCAGTCAAGATTGTTAGCGCACATTATGAGGAAAAATAAACTAAAAATATCTGTGACAACTGACCAAACTTGTGGGAAAAGAGCAAGGAGAAGGCACACAGGTAAACACCTGGATTGCTTGGTCACACTGCATAATCAGAACAAGAACACAGACAAGATTCAAGACTGGTGATCATGTGGGATGGTGATCATGTGGGATGGTGATCATGTGGGATGGTGATCATGTGGGATGGTGATCATGTGGGATGGCGAACCATGACTGCTTAGGCTTATTGGCAATGCACATGATGATAGTAAAAATAGTTCATACGTATTTTGGATGACACTGCATCCCTGTAACAAACACAAAATCAGATGCATGATAAACTAAACACATTTAATGGCAGGTCACAAGAATTAAGTCTAAAATTGCACAGAAACAAATGCCAAGATAATAAGATGAACTCAAGTTGGTTGGTTGGTTGGTTGGTTGGTTGGTTGGGTGGGTGGGTGGGTCGGTCGATCGGTCGGTTAGTTAGTTAGTCGACAGATCATCCTCAGGCACAACGAACCATTCAGTCCATAAGTGCTCGGATCTCCTCCTCAGCAAATCCCGCAGCATGTAGCGGCTAACGACACCAGTTCTGTGTTGGTTTATCAATATTCTTTGGCTTCCTGCATAGTGTTCTTGTTTGGCCACACCTCTTTTAATTTAATGCTCTCGCATCCTGACCATGGTTGTAGATTCACAGTCATCATTTGGTTCTATGAACGATTTACTTCTCGTAAAGCATTCAGAATGTCAGCCTGGTCCATGGCGAGTCCGCCCTCCACAGTAGCCTTACCTGCGAGCTTGTCAGCCCGCTCATTTCCTTGTACTCTCACATGCCCTGGCATGAAAATGAAACTAATCTTTGCCAGCCGAGACCGCTCCACAGATAGCAACCACTCTCTTCGAATCCACCCCATCTCTATCCTTTTGAGCATGCTCATTGAGTCGCTAAGGAAACATGCCCTTGAGAATGTCTGTGTCTCGAACCATGCTATTGCTTTACTTACTGCCATAGTCAGGCTACTTGTGGTCACAACAAAAGCACCAGAATCCTCCTTCACAATTCTCCCTCCGGCCTGAGTTTTAAAGGCCCATGAACTTCTCACTCGCCGAATAACCGATCCAACTGTGTAAATGACAGCATCACCGTCTAACGAATTCCCGAAGATCAACGCTTGTACTTCCGCCTCCACAGCAGCCGGATGTTCTTGTCTGCATTTTCTGTCTATTTGGAAGCAAACTGAAAAAGATGTACAGAAATCTGTTGGCACTTGTACCCATTCCTCGACAGATTCTAAGTCCTCAAGTGAACACACCTGTTGAAGAATGTCTTCGGCTTGACCCATCCACGACCTTCCTCTTTTTAACCTGCTGCCCTTAACCTTCTTAATTTCACTATGCAGTGGATGTTGTGTGTTTGCATTGACTCTGAGGTAGGCACATGCTCTGCAAATTTGTATTCTGTCTTCAATGGTTGGAAAATCAAGAAGGTAGCGCATCGCCCTGCATGCTGTATCTCTTGCACATCCAAGAATAATATGCATAGCTTCATTCTGTATCCTTTCCAGCCTTTCCATCTGCTTATGGCTGAGAGTCAGGATTGCCATCGCATACTGAAAAACAGACATGACCAGCCCCTGGTAAAGGAGACATAGATGGCGCTGCTCAGTTTGCTGCCGCCATCACCTGCATCGCAGCCCCGCTTAGCCTTTGTTATCACCTGGTCTATGTGCTCATTATAAGTAAGGCTTCGATCAAAACGTATCCCAGGTAATTCATTGCCTGAATTCTTTCCACAGTCTCTGAACACAGATTTACAGTTGGTGTTGGAGTGTTGACAATATTATATTCAAAGAAAACCATGTCACTACTGCCTTCGTTGGGTTGACCATTGCCCCAGATTTCACACACAAAGTGCTTGTGTGATTTAGTTTGGTTTGTAGTTCCACAGCAACCCGATCTCTATCCTTACCTGACGGTATGCTAATACATCGTCGGCATATGACAATGTCCTCCCTGGTCCAGTAATCTGCTCGCTGGTAATTCTCACAGTGTAGGCGTTGAAAAACACCTGAGATAATGATGATCCCTGTGGCAGGCCTGGATATATTGTTGTTGGTTCTGAAGTCCAACTGCTACATCTAAAAACTAATTTCCGTTGGAAGAGGGCTGCCGCGATCCAACTAAGGAGGAATGAACTTATCTTGAGTTCATGCAGCTGAAACATTAAAAAATCCAATTGCACTCCATTGTACGCATCTTCAAAATCAATCGCCACAGCATATGTTTCAATGCCTGAGTGGAAACTTTCATAGACATCATGGGCAAAAACTACTGCATTGGTCCAGGTTTCTCTGTTTGGACGGTACCTTCCAAGGGTAGGTGGGAAAACACCTTGCCTGTCTAGCTGGCTTGATATTTTTCTGGCAATTAACTTCTCCAGCAGCTTGCCTATTGTATTTTACATGGTTATTACCCAGTATCCCTGAATTTTTGTGTGGTCTTTGCCAGGCTTCGGCAAGGGAATCAGATAGCTGTGTAACCACTCCTCCTTCATGCTAGCACTTGCTATGCTGTTGTTGTACATATCTGCTAGTTTCTCTAGCTCATTGTCGGTACACCTATTGATGTCTTCATACTGATGTCATCATACCTTATACCATCTGGCCCTGGTGAGCTGTTGTTTGTTCGTCGAAGCACAGCCCTGATCTCTTTCACTGTCACTATGTCTTCAACTGCAATGTTCTGGGCCTTACACCTATCTGAGGTAACCGCTTTTGCAAACGTTCGGCCTCTCATGTCTGTCTGGTTGCTCTGCTCTATTCACACTTTTATGTAGTCACTAGAACAATTTATGTGACTTTTCTGTGCTTATTCTTTGACACAACTCTGCCCATTTTTCACTTTTAACCACTTTTACCAGTTTTTTGAAATAGCTAACTTTGGTCTCTGTCCAACTGCTTAATAAGACTAGGATGGGCAGCTCTGTTCTTCTTGGTGTTTTGCCATTTCCTTACAGCACCACGCTTATCCACCCAGGCCTTCTCCACCTCACAATTCCACCAAGGTGGCTGTTCCCAGCTTTGTTTCCTGCCATGATGTTTCCTGCCATGATGTTTCCTGCCATGATGTTTCCTGCCATGATGTTTCCTGCACTTGTCACGCCTTATTTTACTCACATCTAGCCCTGAACTGTCATTCTTAAAGGTCTTGACCATTGACTTGTGCTGCCTGGTTCTGCCATTCTCCACCAATATGCTGCAAGGGTGGTGGTCGCTGCCGTGGTGCCCTTGGACACCCCATTTACACACTGTAGTGACTGACGGAGACACCAGCTCCAGGTCAATAACACTGTTCTCGTCACCTGGACGACTTGCTGTCCTGGTGACACAGCCACTGTTGATACACACAAGGTCACTGGTTTCAAGTGCCGCCTCAAGCTCCTCCTCCTGTGTGTTGGAAGAAATTTTACCCCATGATTTGCCCTTAGCGTTGAAATCGCTACAGAAAATAACATTCCTCTCCTGACATAATATGACACTCAAACACTGCCATCCATGGGAATCCACACTCATGTTACAGGCATAAGCATTCACCAACATGAATGGTAGACCGGAGTGAATTCTTACAGCATGTAATTGTATCTCATCACTGTCCCACCTGGACATGTCCAGCTCTGAAACCACTATACTGTCTTGAATCAGAATCACCATTCCTAGATGTCGTCTGTTGTAAAAACATTTGAAGCTGGCTATACGGAGTGTCTTATCAACACCCAGTCTCGACTCCTGAAGCCCAACAATATCGTTTCTGTATGCCAGGCTTTCCAAGATGGGACCGCGTTGTTTAGCACTGGAACAATTCCAATATAGAATACTGATGATGAACTCAAGCAAATAACAACCTAATCTCCCTTGGTTAAACCTCACTGCAAGAAGCAGAATCATATACGTATGTACACAGCAATGTAGACAAAGACGGGGGGAAAGACACAGATATTCAAATAAGAATATTAAAGGCAAGAGGAGCTTTCAGAACCCTTCACCATAAGATCTGGAGTATGACAAGGCTGTGTCCTGTCTCTTCTCTTGTTCATAACATATATAGACAACATATGTAAAGAAACCAGACAAACAGAGACAGCAAGAACACTGCATGACAAGAACACAGAAGAAGAACCATCTGCATATCTAACCATTAGAGAACTCCTGTTTGCGGATGACCAAGCACTAATAGCAAAATCAGAAGCTGAATTACAAGACCACATGAATAGTCTAAATGAAATGTGTAGGGATATAACATGAAAATTAGCACAAGTAAAACGGAGGTATTGACTATAACTAAAGAAGAAAAAGCAACAACGATTCACCTAAACAAACATCCCTTGAAACAAGTAAAGAGTTTCAAGTACCTAGAAAGTGTAATATCATAAAATGGAAAATCAGAAGACAAGATCGAAAATAGATGCAATAAGGCAAACCAACTCATAGGACAAATGGCACCAATACTAAAGAACAAACATGTATCAATAACTACTAAGAAAGCACTTTGCAACACAATATTCCTACCAAATCTATGTTACCAATGCCAAACCTGGACAATGACAGAAAAAGAGAATAGAAAAATCACAATAAATAACAGAAATGAGATTCCTGAGAAGAATGCTCAATGTATCAAGAAGAGATGCGATCAGAAATGAAGAAATCAGGACTAAAGTGGGGGTTATAGCTGCACTAGATTTTATTATAAGGCAGCAAGTCAAATGGTTTGGCCATGCAAGTAGGTTACCAACTAACAGTAAACCACAAGCAGTGATGTACAGACCAGAGGGAAGCAGAGGAAGAGGCTGACCACGTAAATGATGGACGGAGGGAATAACAGAGTCCATGCGAATATAGATACATGAAGCCCATAAGCGGACACTCTCCCACTGTTTATACTTCACCTCGACATCGCAAGGTACAAGAGGAACATGATGAGATGAGATGAGATGAGGAGCTTTCACAGCACTAGGTAATTTGCGGAAGTCAAAAGAAATTTAAATTAGCACAAAATTTAGGATATTTAACTCTATTGTTAAATCTGTGTTATTATATAGATCAGAAACATGGAAAATGACTAAAAGAATTACTAAAAACACTACAAACAATTTTTAATTGGTGCCTGCAGAGAATAGTGGGACTAAAATGGTATGACAGAATCACTAGAGCAAAGAGAACTTACAAATTCTAGTTAATCAAGAGGTAACAAAAGATCCTGGCGCTGGATAGGACACACACTGAGAACACCTGAGGAAAGGACATACACTGAGAAAACCTGAGGATAGAATAACTAGGGGAGACTTTATTCGCAATTGAATTGCGAATAAAACTGAGCTTTATTCGCAATATAATTGTGAATAAAACTTAGCTTTATTCACAATAGAATTGTGAATAAAACTGAGCTTTATTCGCAATCGAGTTGCGGGAGTTAACAAACATGTCACAGTGGACGCTCACTAGTCAATTTTAGTTTGAGCTAGTAAGATGGTGGTTAATTTGGGGCGATATTTCATTTGGCAAATAAAATTCACGTTAAACAAAGGCATCTATTGGATCCATAGATTCGACACTCGATCACTCCCCCCCCCCCCCCCCCCCCCCCCCCCCCCCCCCCCCCGGCAGCTTCTGCAGATCCATAGAGCACACTTTATTCACAAACTTCGAGTTTCTCAGTTCTGTATTTTAGTTACTAATGTTTTATATTTTTTATTAAAAAGTCGCTTTCACCTAATTAATTGCTGAAAAATGGAAAAAAAAATATTTTATTCCCTGTAGGGGAATCAAACCTCATGCTCCTGCATGACAGGCGGAGACACTTACCACTATGCTACTGAGGACATGTTAATAGATCAACGAAAATTGATAATATAGTCACAAGCATGTCCCGGTTACGTCACATACGTCATGTGACCAGCCGATTCGATTGCGAATAGACACTTCAAATAACTAGACCCTCCCTTGTCTGAAACCTACAGGGCAAACGAAACAATGGGAGAGCTAAAACACTTGGAAAAGATCATTAAAGTCAGAGATGAATAATATTATTAATGTGGGGTAAAGGTGGAAAAAGCTATATGCTGAGTTGGCAAAAGATGGGACGGTTTGGCATGAGCTGGATGACAGTTTGGCATGGGCTGGACAGTTTGGCATGAGCTGGATGACAGTTTGGCATGAGCTGGACAGTTTGGCATGGGCTGGACAGTTTGGCATGAGCTGGACAGTTTGGCATGGGCTGGACAGTTTGGCATGACCTGGACAGTTTGGCATGAGTTTGGCATGAGCTGGACAGTTTGGCATGAGTTTGGCATGACCTGGATAGTTTGGCATGGGCTGGACGACAGTTTGGCGTGGGCTGGACAGTTTGACATGAGTTTGGCATGACCTGGACAGTTTGGCATGAGTTTGGCATGACCTGGACAGTTTGGCATGGGCTGGACAGTTTGGCATGGGCTGGACAGTTTGACATGACCTGGACAGTTTGACATGACCTGGACAGTTTGGCATGGGCTGGACAGTTTGGCATGGGCTGGACAGTTTGGCATGAGCTGGACAGTTTGCCATGGGCTGGACAGTTTGGCATGGGCTGGACAGTTTGGCATGAGCTGGAGAGTTTGGCATGACCTGGCAGTTTGGCATGGGCTGGACAGTTTGGCATGACCTGGACAGTTTGACATGACCTGGACAGTTTGGCATGACCTGGACAGTTTGACATGACCTGGACAGTTTGGCATGACCTGGACAGTTTGGCATGGGCTGGATGACAGTTTGGCATGGGCTGGAGAGTTTGGCATGGGCTGGACAGTTTGGCATGACCTGGACAGTTTGACATGACCTGGACAGTTTGGACAGTTTGACATGACCTGGACAGTTTGGCATGGGCTGGACAGTTTGGCATGAGTTTGGCATGAGCTGGACAGTTTGGCATGACCTGAACAGTTTGGTATGGGCTGGACAGTTTGGCATGACCTGGATAGTTTGGCATGAGTTTGGCATGAGCTGGACAGTTTGGCATGACCTGAACAGTTTGGCATGGGCTGGACAGTTTGGCATGACCTGGACAGTTTGGCATGAGTTTGGCATGAGCTGGACAGTTTGGCATGACCTGAACAGTTTGGCATGGGCTGGACAGTTTGGCATGACCTGGACAGTTTGGCATGAGTTTGGCATGAGCTGGACAGTTTGGCATGGGCTGGGAGAGGGCCTATGTCCCAATTAGAGGGGGGGGGGGGGGTAGAAGGTAAATAAAGGACAAAAGAAGCCACTTCCGCATACTTTATTAATATTATGATACGCGTTTCCTAACACTAACAAACACTAACAGCAGTCTTTGATGGCTAACCACTAAAAACACCAACAGAGAACAGTTCTAGTTCTAGCACTACTTATTATACTAATTATACTAACTTACAGTAACAACCGTACTAAAAAAAAAAACCTCACCGATGTTAATATTGTTATGATCCCACATTACCGTGGGATGTAATTACCGCGTAATGATTACGCTACTAAATACTTTTTATTATAATCTTCATTTAAAAACTCACACAAGAATATTTGATGTTCTTTATTGTTGATCATAGTTAATAAATAGTTTAAATACAGACTCAACATGCGACCTAATTAACAACTTGCTCTACAAACAAACAAACAAACAAACCGAAAAACAAAAACACTTAAAAACAGTAAACAAACTTGTTTGACTGTGACTTCTTGATGATGACAACACTGACACAGTGACACACTGACACAGTAGTCAGTCTGGGTGGGTCACTTACTTACTCTTGCTACCAACATTACAGTTAAAATACGCCGTTGTCTCACTTCTGTCTACAGCCGACGATATTTGTAAACTGACTCTGTATACACATGTCCTGGCCCCAGAATCGGTTGAATGTGTATTATTATTACATGTGTAAGAACTCATTCAGTAGTCCTGAATCTGTATCTTTGGCGTCGTAGGTAAAGTTGGGTGGCTATGAATACAGAAACGTAACAAATCTGAGGTCACTAGTATACTAAATTAACTTAGGGAGATAGAGCCTTAGCGCAGCTGTTGAATAAGTATTATAAGTAAATCATCGACATTCAGAAGATTAGTGAGAAATTATGTGGCAGCTGCGAAGATGAGTGTTTACAGAAGAATAATGATAACACCAATGGGCAGATTTTTTTTGGTTTAAAAACTTAATGAAGAAGCTAATTCACAATGAGAAATGGTTGCTCTTCTCTCATTCTCATCTCAACTCATCATATTCCTCTTTCTTGTACCTTGCGGTGTCGAGGTGAAGTATAAACAGCGGGAGAGTGCTCACTTATGAGCTTCATGTATCAATATTCCCGTTGGCTCTGTTATTCCCTGCGTTCATCGTTTACATGGTCGGCCTCTTCCTCTGCTTCCATCTGGTCTGTACATATCAATTATCATTATCATTGCTTGTTGTGGTATACTATACTGTTAGTAACAGTTAGTTGGTAACCTAACTACTATAAACTTGCATGGCCAAGCCAGTTGACTTGCTGCCTTCTAATAAAATCTAGAGCAGCTATACCCCCCCCCCACCCCGCCCTTTTTTAAGTCTTGATTTCTTCATTTTTGATCTTATCTCTTCTTGATACGTTGTGTATTCTTCTCTAATTTCTGTTATTGTGATTTTTCTTTTCCCTTTTTCTGTCATTGTCAAGGTTTGGCATCGGTAACATAAAGTTGGTAGGAAGATTGTGTTGTAAAGTGCTTTCTTAGTTGTTATTGATACATGTTTGTTCTTTAGTATTAATGCCATTTGTCCAATGAGTTGGTTTGCCTTATTGCATCTATTTTCGATCTCGCCTTCTGATTTGCCATTTGATATATTATTATACTCCCTAGGTACTTGAAACTCTTTACTTGTTTCAAGAGATGTTTGTTTAGATGAATTGTTGTTGTTTTTTTCTTCTTTAGTTATAGTCATTACCTCTGTTTAACTTGTGCTAATTTTCATGTTATGTTCCCTACACATTTCGTTTAGACTATTCATGTGGTCTTGTAATTCAGCTTCTGATTTTGCTATTAGTGCTTGGTCGTCCGCAAACAGAAGTTCTCTAATGGTTAGATTTGCAGATTGTTCTTCTTCTGTGTTCTCGTCATGCGGTGTTCTTGCGGTCTCTGTTTGGCTGGTTTCTTTACATATGCGGTCTATATATGTTATGAACAAGAGAGGGGACAGGACACAACCTTGTCGTACTCCGGATTGTATGGTGAAGGGTTCTGAGTGTCCTCCAGCTGCTCTCACTATGCATTCACTGTTGTCGTTTAGCTTCTACATAGTTTGTTAGATGTGTACTCACTTCATATTGTTTAAGGATTTCCCACTGCTTGTTTCTATCTACTCTATCAAATGCCTTTTTTATGTGGTCGACAAAGGCTATGTAGAGTGTTTCATTGATTTCGATTGATAAGGGCAAAAATGGCATCTGTTCATCCTTTGTTTTTTTTTTTTTTTTTTTCTAAATCCAAGTTGTGTTTCGCTTAGCTGGGGTTCTATAGTAGTTTGTAATCTTTTTTCAAGAATTTTGCAAAATATTTTCCCAGTATGACTCAAAAGGGAAATGCCTCTGAATCGTGTGCAGTCTCTTTAGCTGCCTTTGTTTTTCCAAATTTGGATAATTATGGCGTTTCCCCAGTCTCGTGGTGTCTGTTGTTCTACCCAAACATGGTTGAATAGTCTATATAGCCCTGTTGTTACTACTTCTCTTGCTGCTTTAATTAGTTCATTTGGTATTTCATCTTGTCCCGGTGATTTGTTCAATGGGGCTAATCTGACAGCTTTTATGATTTCTTCTTTCGGTATGTCTGGTTCTAGTTCTTCGGTGGCATCTCTCTCGGTTTCTTGAATTCCTGTGACATCTGATGGGATGTTAAGAAGTTGTTTTAAGTATTGTTTCCATCTTATTATGATTTGATTTTGTTCACTCATTGGTTCTCCATTTTCGCTGTTAATTATTTCAGTTGGGTCAAAGGGTTCTCCTCTGGTTCTCATTGCACTTATCTTTTTGGTGAAGTTTCTAGTCGTCTCCTTGTAGATTTTACTTAGGGTTTATCCATACTCCTCCCAGTCTTTTTTTTTTTTTTTTAATCTTTACTATTCAATTCATATGTCTTCTCGCTATTCTATATTCTATGTAATCACATTCCTGTTTGCTCTTCAACCACTTTTTATATTTTTTTCTTTGTGTCTTTCACAGCTTTCTTTACCTCTGCGTTCCACCAACGTGTTATTTGTTATTTTCTTTATCCGCGTTTTGCGTTGTTTCGTAGTTCCACATGTTATAATTGCAGTATTTAAAATGCTTGATTTGAATATCTCCCATTCTTCTTCCACTGTTTTTCTTTCTATAGGTAATTTTACAAAGATTTCAGTTAGTTTCTTCTCATAAATTTCCCTCACTGCCTCGTCTTTGAGGTTTTTTTAAGTTTACTGATTCGCATGGCATGTATTTTCCTGGTCTTTGCTTTCTTCTTCTGATGGTTCTTATTGTGGCAACGACTACTTTGTGATCTGTGTTTATACTTGAGTTGGGCACTTCCCTTGCATCTAATATTATATATTTCTCTTTCTGTTATTTCTTGTTATATAAAAAGTCAATTTGGCTGTTAGTATCTAGATCGTTCCATTTATATCAGGTGTATGTTTGTGAGTTTGTGTGTTTATAGAAGAATGTGTTCGTTATACTTTAAATAGAGGTCGTGTTGGTTGCATAGCTCTGTCAGCCTACTTCTGTTATTAGTTCTTTCATTATGTTGGTCTCCAAATGCTCCAATATGTTTTTCTATGCTCGCTCTGTTATGTCCTAGTCTTGCATTGAAGTCTCCCATAACTATGATGTTGTCCTGCTTATCTATTTTATTTAGCACGTCATGAATGTCTTAGTACAGTGGTTCTCAACCTTTTTTGGCCCGTGCCCCCCTTCACCATATTTTCAGAACGTCATTTCCCCCCCCCCCCTTCCTATCAAAAATTTGGCCCGTGTCCCCCTTCACCGTATTTTCAGAACGTCATCCCCCCCCCCTTTCATATTTCCTATCTAAAAATCCCCCACCCCTACACAGTATACGTAAAAATGGACGGTAAATTTAATAGCATATATTAAAACAAGTCTAGACATCCACATAAAACATGATTTGTGGGTCTACTTACTTTATAAAATGAATTTTAGAAGGGTGAGACGAACATAACTGTAAAGTATGAAGGGAAACACAATATCAAATAATCGGTTCTTGTATTAACGCGATCTTGAAATGGTCTTCATCCCCCCCCCCCCCTGGAAACCCTAAAATTCCCCACTGGAGGGGGGGGGGAATTCCCCACCGGTTGAGAACCACTGTCTTAGTAGAATTCCTCGCATTCTTGCTCATTTTCGTTTTTATTATATGGTGCGTATATTTATACATACGTTGTAAATGTTTGTTCTGTTATTTTCACTGTTATGATTCTTTCTTATATATATTTCATTTCTAGTATTCCTCTTGCTAGCCGTGGTTCAATTACTATTCCCACACCGTGTCTTGACCTTTCTTGCTGTTCCACTCCATTGTAGACAAACGTGTAACTGTGGTGGATCTCGTTGCATCCTTCCCCATTTATTCTGGTGTCCACTATTCCCATCAGTACAATTTTCCTCTCTTCCATTGTTTCTATAAGTTCTTCTTCTTTACTGTTAAAACCGCAGACGTTCATTGTGCCTATATTTTTTTAATCGCTGATCTGTCTCGTAGTCCATTAACATTGCCGGTTCTATACTCCTTTGGGTAAGTCTGTTTATATACTTCTTGGTTTTTCTACGAGCAATTTGAAGATCCCCTGCCGGCTTGCTAGGCCAGTCGCAGGTTTAGGACAAAAATCTGACCATAGGGAGTTCATCCCCTATGGCGAGCTATAATCCCGTTAGCCCATGACTTGGCTGTTCTTATATGGTTGCCCATGGTTGCTCTTATATGGTATAATTTGGAATGTCCCGAGAGCAGTGATGTCGACTCTGAAATTCAATATTCACCCCTATGGCGAGCTATAGTCCCGTTAGCCCATGACTTGGCTGCTCTTATATGGTTGCCCATGGTTGCTCTTATATGGTATAATTTGGAATGTCCCGAGAGCAGTGATGTCGATTCTGAAATTCAATATTCACCCCTATGGCGAGCTATAGTCCCGTTAGCCCATGACTTGGCTGCTCTTTTTTGGTTGCCCATGGTTGCTCTTATAATATTATATGGTATAATTTGGAATGTCCCGAGAGCAGTGATGTCGATTCTGAAATTCAATATTCACTACCATATGTATGTGATTTCTTGCTTGTGTACTAATTGTCCAAGATTCACATTCACATTATATATGTTATGCAAAAGGGAAGAATTTTGTATTTAATTTGTAATACCAAGTACGTTATTTTTCCTATTGTGTTCTTGTTTTCACTGATACATCTTTCAGGTGACGTTTTCCGTGTACTAGATACAGTATTCAAATGTCTGTATTTACCTCAAATTACAACATTAACTTTACATTTGTAGACCGGAAGCGTTGGTGTTATGGCTAGAACGTTGCGCTGACAATGGCATGAATGAGGTCAGACGAGAGTTAGATGCTTGCACTCGCCGTTCCCGATGGAAAGTGACGGTTTTTTGTTTCAACCTTTGCATAAAAAGGGAAGAAATACCCCAGGGTTGGTTGCACAGCTACCTTGTCCCACTCCTAGAGTCAGGCACCAATAATTCAAAACTAAATGGATATAGAATTGTCACCTAGCAAAACATCTTTGGCAAAGTACTCGAGAAGATAACGGAAAAACTACAGCATCACTTGGAAAGGTATAAAATGCTCCCCAGAGGGCTTGGGAGCTATCGTCCTGAGAACACGTGGGCCAATGCGTTAACATTTGTATTTAATGTCTATAGGGGTTCCAGAATAAACAAGAGACGGTAGAGATGGCACTTTACATGGAAGATGCTTACAATAAGATAAGGTATGATTCTTTGACATATACTCTTTTGGACATGGAGGTCTACCCTTAGATTGCTAAATGGCAGTACTTTTTATTTTTTCTTTCGCATATCCTTTACAGGACATCGCTGTCAACAGCAACATCTTTCAGCTGTCTGTTGATTTCTTGGGAAGATTACGCTCAGTAGTTTGCCATTACTTTCTCAGCGGCCGGCTCAGTTATCCCGCAAGTCACCAGCGGGGGTCGAACCGCTCCCAGCTCTCGCCCGCAACGAGACTCTGCGTGATAAACGGGATTACGGAGAATGTGTTGTAACCCCTCAGCCAGAGAGACCGGCGGCAGTACTTTATGAACGTTAAATTGCACTTGGCATGCGTTCATGGTCAGAAGTCCGCACTTCTGACCCCTGTGCTATCCCACCTGGGCTGCTACAGGGATCTGCCATGTCCCCAGTGCTCTTTAATGTATACACCAGCAAAGTTATAGCAATTGAGGCACCAGTAATTAGTAGAATCTTGACATTCGCAGATAATGTGCTGGTGTACATACAGGGAAGAGAAAGGGGTAGAAAGGTTGAAGAAGTATAGTCGGCAGTAAACAGGGTGGCGGAGTGGTGCATGGACTCATGGATCGTGGTAAGTCCAGACAGCGTATCAGTTGTCTGGTATGCTCGAATATGTATGTATATGTATGAATAACCGAATTGTGAAGGCAGATTACCCATGTATTATATTGAATGGACATCCTCTCAGCAGAGAGAGTAATATGAAGTACTTGGGAATCATCTTTCACATATGTACGTCTTTTAAGGATCATGCGGAAGCTTTGGTAGTAAAGGCTGGAAAGGGACTTAATGCACTGAGAGTGATGGCATCAAACGGGGTGGAGTACAGGATGCTGTACAAGCTCTTTTGGCAGTTAATAATTTCAGTCATTGAGTATGGTTTGGGGCTGCTAACAGTATCAAAGGGCCAGCTGAAACCGTTTGAGCGCATACAGATTGCGGCCATGCGGGTGATCCTGAGGTGCACAAAGGACACATCAGTTATATGCATGAGGCATATCCTGGCACTACCAACATTTGCGGACATGCACATGGTCTTTCAGGCCAAATGGTACCAGAGAGTCGCTGCCGACAGGGATCACAACCTGCATGAAGCCATGGATGTGGTCAAGGGTCATAGACTGAGTAGAGGCAGGCCCTGGATGGCACGGTCAGAAATATCTATCAGCCAGGTGTGTGAAATAGAGAACATCAATAGTGAAAAAGAGTGGGTAAAAGTACTGGAAGGCATGTCGGACTGGCATAAGGTAATAGTGACACTGGGTCGTGAGTGCAGAGAATGGGCAGCAGGCCGCACAGAGTTTATGGTGCAACAGCTGATCCAGGGCAGCACACATCAATGTGACATAGTGACATACACCAATGGGTCAGTGGTAAGAAACAGACGTAGTGGCTGGAGTTTCATTGTGAAGACTAATGAAAGTTGCTTGAAAATGTGAGTTTGGCATATAAGACTACAACCTCCAGCATGAGAATGGAGGTGGAAGCAGTAACAGCAGCCTTCCAATTGTTGTAAGAGACCGCAGCAACACGCATTATATGTATTACAGATTCACGGAGGTATTCTGGTAAGGTGGAGAAAGCAATGTTTCGAGTTGAATGGCCTGTGAGCATTGTATTGATTTTCTGCCCATGGTCAAACGGAATTGCGGGGGGGGGGGTGGTGGGGGGGGGAATGAACAGGCTGATAGGCTGGCAGGGTATTATCTCTCGGTGGTAGATTACCTGTGGACATGGGAGAGGTGATCGGGCGTCTACAGGACTGGTGGAACAGATTGAGAACTAGTATGTGAAGAGGATGAGATAGATAGCGGGGGGGGGGGGGTGGAGAGACGGCAGGGGTTCTGGACGAATATCAAAACTGAGAGGGAAGTCCAGGAGAACTTTCAATCAGATGGCAGTTGGATCGATTAGCAGTATAAATAACTTAGCATAACTCTTTGCTTGCTGTTGAACGAGGGGATGGAGCATATGAGGATGTCCTGACTGCAGTAGTCATGTTTCTTAGTACTCAACTCATCTCAACCCAACTTGACAGAATACCAAAGATAAAGAGCGGTGTTCAATTAAAGAATTTGGAGCCCACGAACTGTACACCGGAAATGATCTCATAATAATGTCCCCCTTTCAGCAGGTCTGTAATGGCCTCACAATTTGAAATATGACTTTACAAGGTCATTTTCTTCACTGACTATTGGGACTAAAGAAACTGTAAAATTAATCTCTACAAATAATGAAACCTTTCCTTTAATGGTAACGACCGAATTGAACAGAAGTGTTCATGTACATATATTATTTTAATAATTATACTATAATTTATATAGCATCGGATAACGTTGCATCAAATAACTGTCATCACTATGAACTATGACTTTATATGTCTAATATAAATATATATATATATATATATATATATATATATATATATATATATATATATATATATATATATATATATATATTGAGATATAATATGCAATCCAGTGGTACTTCATGCAAGACTATTGGATTACGCTTGAAATATGTATTATTAAATTATGTATAACTTATATTAATAATATAATTATTTTTAAAACAAATATGTAAAATACATAATTAATAATATGAATAGTATTAATAGTATTATTCATATTGCATGAACCTTACTGAAATTGACAACAACAAAAAATGGACATACCTACCTACTTGCAAACTTGTGTGTATTTTTTTTTTTTTGGGGGGGGGGGGGGGGGGGGGGACACACACATATAATGTAATGTTTTTGTTTAGTTTTGATACATGATGCTGCTGCCTATTTTTCTCAGTGGAAAAATAGTGAATGATACTTGAGGCGATAGTAACAGTTTGTTGTAAAGGTAAATACTGGATTTATTCACTAGACTGATCATTATAAACATGATCCTGATGATAAAATACATGATGGTGACAAAAAGCGATGATAATTGTGGAAAATATGACCCCACAGAACATAGTGGTAACAGTTGTTTTGGAGTATAGTACAGATATGAGGGGAAAGTAAAGACTTAACAAGTGATGATTATAATAGTAATGATAGTGGTACATAAAATGATAAAAAGGATGAACAAAAACAATAATATTAGTTGTGATGAATGGTGATAAAATGATGATTAAAAAGATACCATTGGCTACTAACAAATTAAGGCAAATAAATGATAAAGGGATGATAATGGGGAAAAGATGAAAATGGTGGAAAAAATCTAGCAGAAAATAATAGCAATAGTGTTGGGGTATAGTGCACTTATGAAGGAAACTTAAAAGCTAAAATCACGATGATAATAAGTAAAATGATAATAAAGACAATATTGTTGATAATCCTCTTCTGCTGCTGTGAATCCCCTATTATAGCATAGGCTCACAAACAACTTATTCCAAGCCATCCTATATTTGGTTATCTCCTGCAGCTCTCTCCTATCTCCCCCTATTACTATTCTCTGTCTCTAATTCTGTTCCCCATTTGTTATTGGGTTCCATTCTGTTTTGTTTGTCATGTTTGATCTACTGAAGGGATTTTCTATTTATTCCGATTTCAGGTTTTCTCAGTGTGTGTCATATCAAACATCAGAATCTGTCCTTCACCTCTTGGTTCACTGGAACCTGTCTTGTTCTCTCCAAGAACTCTACATTGGCGATTCTGTCATATTATTTTAGACTTTCTGTTCAGGCACCAGTTAATGAATGTCTGTAGCTTATCAGCAGTTGTTTTAATCATTCTCCATGTTTTGGAACCATATAGCAGTCCTGATGTAACACTATAGTTTAAAATATTTTAATTTGGTACTAGTTAAACAATCTCTGTGGCGAAGGGCTTTAGGACACAATTCGTAATCTCGTTTACCGTGTTCACAACGCAGCTGTGGGCAATTTGGCAGCAGACCACCTCATGTTCATTTTCATACAATGGTATGAGTGCTGGTCATTAAGAAAGCAATGGCAGACTACTGAACGTAAACTTGCCAAGAAATCACAAACAGCAAACAAATGTTGGGGTTGACTGCAATGCTCTGTAAAGGATATGCAACTAACTAACTAATTAAAATTTCAGTTGACTTCCACACATTTGATAGTACTTTTAGGAACACAGAGGTGTTTCCAAGGCACCAGGGCCGGGATCTATACTGGCCAAGACCTGCTGACACGTCCACGACGTGCGTCCTGGGCAACAGGTCCCTTTGGGGACCTGGCTAACATCAGTAGGATCGATGATTCCTCCGAAGCCGGAGAGTATCTGCCTACATGGCGAGGAACCACCAGTCTGCACACCATAAGCCAGACATGGGACAACGGATACTCACGCAAACCTCAGGTCCGGTATGATATCACTTTGATGTTGGACAACAGGATGTATTCATCCGACATACAGGACTTCACGCTGGAGTTCACAGCCAGCGAACACAATCAAGCAAGCAAGCATAGTACTTTTAAAGTTCCTCCTGGTTTTTTATATTCTTATTCATCTCATCTTGTTCCTCTTGTACCTTGCAGTGTCGAGGTGAAGCATAAACAGCGGGAGAGTGGCCGTTTATGAGCTTCATATATCATGATTCCCATGAATTCTGTCATTCCCTCTGTCCATCGTTTACATGGTCGGCCTCTTCTACTGGTTCCATTTGGTCTCCGTACATCATTGCTTGTTGTGGTATACTGTTAGTTGGTAGCCTAGTTATATCGCCAAACCATTTAAATTGCTGTTTTCTGATGAAATCTAGTCCTGCCATATTCCCCACTTTAGTCCTGACTTCTTCATTTTAATATCTTAATCAGTTCCTCCTTTGGTACCTAAATAGGTGTGGGATTCCACCTCTTGAAGTAACGTGTCATCAAGGGAGATCACATTATAATTTGTTAATACATTTATTCTAATTATAATTGACTTTCAGATATAAATTTTAGATCTAATTATTGTGACTTACCATCAAGTGTTTATCTTCATCTGAATTCGTATGTGTCAGGAGAACAGTTTTGTAAACAAAGTCTACATCATCAAGTTGGTCTCTCGGACTCACTTTCTGGTGGTAGCTATTGTTATCTTCATAATCCAGTCTACAGTCAGTAAGAATTATAAAGGTGACAAAAGGCATCCCTGTCACACTCCTGTACAGATACAGTGTGCTTAATAATCTTAAAGGAATTGTCGTCTCTTGTTTTTAGAATAGTGGAAAGTGACTGCTGAGCATTTCCAGTTTAGGAATACTAACTAGTAGTACTTGAATTGAATAGGGATGGAAGAATATTAGGTCTTAGGTAGTAAAGTACATGTTAATGATCGCCTCGTAGTTGCACATTGTTAAGAGTAGGCCATAATTTGCTACTGCCTCGGAAAAATTTAGAAAACTTTAAAATCTAAAACACAAGAAACCCTTTAGATGGATTTTGAAAGTAAAGGAAAACTGCCACATTAATTGCCATACGTTTTTGGGCAATACATTAATGGTGGAGTGGCATGTTTAAAAACTACACCAGTCTTTGCACTGAATAATGTGGCATGACATGACAGAAATAGTTTCTCTGCCAGTCACTGGATTTTTCTCATTATTAAATAGGCAGTTAAACTGTTAGAATCTTCTCTTTATTGGTTACATGAAAACTTGGGCAAATTTGTTTGATGCCCTTCATTTGTATCATGATGTATTTGTGATATGACATTGTTGATAAGTGATTGATGTTGTTTTTTCTTCTTCTCAAGTGTCTCTGTTGTGCTCTTCTAAAATGTGGCCATATTTGAATCAGTCATTACATATTTTGTGTCTTATCTGTTAATAATTGCCAATATTCTGCTAAACTTTAATGTATTTTTTGTAGATTGACAAGCATCATTACCTCTCTTTCATTTGGTTTATGTCAGCATTAGTTACTGTGATTTATTACTGGTTTCTCATATTACATTGTGTAAGTATTATATTGTCCTTTTAAAGTACTGGAGAGTATGAGAAATACCTTTATGGTCTTCTAACTCAATGAAGGGAAACTCCCAACAGCATCTCTTGGTGGTAGAGGGCAGATAATTTACAAGAGTACAAGAATTGCAGTTCAATGGACCAAGTATCCACCAAAATAAGTGAACAACTTTGCACTTGATCGGAGCAAGGCACTTGCTTGTCTTAAGTGCCAAAAATTGCTCTCAGAGCTGGAGGTCACAAACCATTCATGTGGATGTGAAAGTTCAGGGGGTACCACCACATTATCTTCCTAAGAATATGTCACAAATCTGGAGCAGAGGAGTGACATGTTCAGAAACCTTATACCACTGTTCACACAGAATAACCTGACATGACATATTCTTTATTACTGATATGTTTTAAATTCTCTCATCCCGCAGATGAATGCACTGAAGGCTGGTAATGAGACACAGGAGATGGAGGTTCCAGATCTGAGAAAAATGGAACATGCAGACATGGAAACAGAGGTCAGTTCATCAGGAGTAGTTTGTCAAATATTATGTCTATACTAAATAATCCTAGTATGTGTTATAGTCTATATATTGTAGTGTATGTATTATAGTCTATATGTTGTAGTGCAGTGGTTCTCAACCTTTTTTGGCCCGTACCCCCGTTCACCATATTTTCAGAACGTCTGTCCAGTGGCCCAGTCATCGCGACAGGGAGGTGCTAGGTAGATATTAAAGGCCAGCTGATATCGCAAGTGGTTGAGGTTTACTACCATCGTCATACTTCGTCGGTTGTATATCAACAGTCCAACATCAAAATATAAATTCAATTATCAAAATCGCAAATTCACGAAACCTTCGAATGAAGACATGCAGTTCCATTGTCGAGTTTACTTTACTTTATTCTCCATCATAGTATATTCTTTATTTCCCTGGGAGTTAGTTACATTCATGGCGATACAAAGAGGATTTCAACATTCACTTCTCAAGGTTGTAATGAAGAAAATGGTCGTATACAATTATACAGTTGGGTTTCGGGTTGCCCGAAGTTCCTCTTCTTTTGTAATCTTATTCGTATTTCGTTACGCTATTATAATGGTCAGTGTTCATCTCAGTACCTTCTACATTGGAGACAATAAACTGTTAAGATTCTCCCTTTATTAAATTTAATTGTATGTCCCTTCTGATAGAAAATCTAACAACTTCGAAAATCAGCTGCCTTCCCTGATAGTATCCAAAATCTCTCTGTGTGGACTCCAGTAGTTACCACCCTACGTATTACAGTTTTTTTTTATACGTCAGGATGGCGACCACTTGGTGCACTCTGAATGGCATACATTTCATGGGAAAACCCAACCCAGTGACCTGTTCTCCCCAATTAGTCCCACCCCTTTGATACCAGGCATATCGCCTTGTTACAATACTGTTACACGTCATTCCCCCCTTTCGTATTTCCTACCTTGTGTTGAGTTGAGATAAGAACTGACATCACTGCACCCAGGACATTCCCATACATGCTCAGTCAACTCACTCAACAGCCAGCGAAGAGTCATACTACTAATCGTTCCCACCACTATCTATTTCCTACCTAAAAATCCTGCCCCACCCCTACGCAGTATACGTAATAATGGAAGCTAAATTTAATAGCACATACTAAAACAAGTCTAGACGTCCACATAAAATATGATTTGTGGGTCTACATACTTTATAAATTGAATTTTAGAAGGGTGAGATGTACAGAACCGTACAGTATGAAGGGAAAAACAATATCAAGTAATTGGTTCTTGTATTAATGTGATCTTGAAATAATCTTAATTCCTCCCCACCTGGAAACCTTAACCCCCGGGGGGGGGGGGGGGGGGGGGGGAATTCCCCACTGGTTGAGAACCACTGTTGTAGTGTATGTGTTATAGTCTATATGTTGTAGTGTATGTGTTATAGTCTATATTTTGTAGTGTATGTGTTAATAGTCTGTATGTTGTAGTGTATGTGTTATAGTCTATATTTTGTAGTGTATATGTTGTAGTCTGTATGTTGTAGTTAATGTGTTGTAGTATATCTACTAAAGCGTATGTGTTGTAGCATGTGTGTTGTAGTGTACATATAGTGTCAATATTGTAGTGTACATATAATTTATATGTTGTAGTCTATTATGTTGTGGTGTATGTATTGTAGCTGTTATAGTGTATGTGTTGTAGTGTACATGTAGTGTCAATATTGTAGTGTACATATAGTGTCAATGTTGTAGTGTGTGTGTGTGTTGTAGTGTACATATAATGTATATGTTGTGGTGTATGTATTGTAGCTGTTATAGTGTATGTGTTGTAGTGTGCATGTAGTGTCAATGTTGTAGTGTACACTGCAGCATGTGGATAATCTCCTGGTTGTGTAAATCACAAGTGGTGCTCTTACTGAATTATTGTGACTTTCTTACTTTCATTTTAACACACACAAAACTACTTTTTCATGTTTTCTGTATCTACATTTTAATGTCTGACAATGTAAGGTGTCAGTAACTATTTAATTCGGTGATAGACTTGTAAACATAATTTTCAGACACACTACTTATACATTTGCCCATATGCATGTTTTGTTGTTGTTGTTTTTTGTTTGTTCGCTTTCAACATGAGTGTCGTCGACGCTGAACTAATTTTCACATTTTGGCCAGCGTTGCAGTGTCCCCCACCATCAGGCGAATGACTTCTGAGGTTCTTGTGATTTACGTCCCCAAGTCAAGGAGGAGAGGTCAATGCTAAAGTCAAACTGACCAGTGAAGGGGGAGAGAATCTCTTGCCCCACAATCAGCGCATCAGAAGTTTAAAAGCAAGCACGCATTCTTAACATTTCAGCCATGCAGCTTTCAGTATGCATGTGTCATATGTCTAGATAAGTTTATATAATAAAGAGGGTGCTTACGATTATTGCTGATTTAACAAATGTCTGTATCCTGTTGCAGGTTGATGCATTTATAGCAGCATTTAAAAATGAGGTAATTGTTACAAGTTTACAAATGTACATTATATTACTGGCATATTTATTTGTGTTTTGAGAAGAAGGCTCACATTTCAAAATATATTTATGTTGAATAATTCCTTGTATGATTTGGTAATGATTGGTAATAAATATGTCAGAGAATGTCTAGTAGAGATTATCTAGTAGGAAAGCATGGTTCCCTTTTTTAACCAGCATGGTACATAACTTTTGCTGTGCATGTATCACAGCACTTCCAAATATATGTGGGGGGGGGGGGGGGGGGGGGATCAAAGCTTGTTATGATCAGTAAGGTATTTTAGAGTCAAAGATAGTCAAAGTCAAAGAAAATTGAAATTCATAAACAAATCCTTCGCTGCTTTTCTCAGAATCCCAGCCTGAGAGTCTGAGATAATTAGCAAATAAGATTTTGTTTTCAAATTTTCATTTTCTCTTCATTGTTCTTATTTGTTTTCATCGTTTTATTCTTCTCATCCCATTCTTATGCCTAAATGTAGTCACTGAATGGTCTTCTCTGTGATTATATGTTGTGGTTTGTGTATATATTTGTGTGCTGATGAAGGCTAGTCGCCGAAACGTCCTAATATTGTTCGTAATTCTATTCTGTAAAGCTGTATTACTTTGTGTTATTTTATACTGTTTACATTACTTTACCGCAGTTCCATTCATTTTATTCATAGTATGGTTCTGTTGTTCTAACTAGCTGGTAGCGGACTAGTTAGTAGTAACCACAGCCTTTGATTCTGCTAGGAAAGACTACATATTTGTGGGATTGTCCTGACTGCAGTGATGTCGATTCTTCATTATAAATCAGAAACTTAGACAACAAATCAGATTCCAGTTCAACTGCGGCATTTTGAAAACAAGATGTGTAGAAGAATTGTTGCTGTCATGCATAATGATAGTAGCATCTCGCGGGTAAGAAAAAAAACAGAGCTAACATAGATGCATAAAAAGAAAAAGCACAGAGCTAAAATAGATGTATAAAAAGAAAAATCACAGAGCTAAAATAGATGTATAAAAAGAAAAAGCACAGAGCTAAAATAGATGTATAAAAAGAAAAATCACAGAGCTAAAATAGATGTATAAAAAGAAAAAGCACAGAGCTAACATAGATGTATAAAAAGAAAAAGCACAGAGCTAACAGATGTATAAAAAGAAAAAAAAACACAGAGCTAACATAGATGTATAAAAATCAAAATCACAGAGCTAACATAAATGTATAAAAAGAAAAAAATACAGAGCTAATATAGATGTATAAAAAGAAAAAGCACAGAGCTAACATAGATGTATAAAAAGAAAAAGCAAAGAAAGGACTTTCCTACGCCTTGAGGCATATTGGGTGTATGGTGCTAGCCTCACATTTCTATACAGCACTCAACACTTGATGGGTGATGTGGGCAATATAATGCTGGCTGTTTTTATTTCCCAGAATATTTCCTGGCACCCATTATAGGCTGAGTCAACCAGGACGCCAGGGTCAATTTTTTTTAAAGATCCCTGCATTGATTGGGATTGGGATTCCCAATTGTATAAATACTCGTTAAATGCCAATATTCTAAAATCCAACATTTTAAGATGGATTGACCATGTTGAAGAAATGGGTACAAGAGCCTTATAATGCATATACAACACAAGACCAAAGTGGAGAACCACAAAGAAGGTGTGAAGACTGTAGTATTAGACCTAACAAAGCTGAATTATGGATAGTGCTTGCAACCAAGAATCTCATAGCCTCAATGTGCTGAAAAATCAAATGAACATATCACAACATACCATTGTATCAAAGGACCTCAACACAAGTGCTGCTGGAGCTTTCACATAATCATCATCATCAACATGTGCCTGCCAATAAGCGTGGGTAGTCATGTCTTGCCATCTCACAAGATCACCAGTGTCTTGGATCAGCTCTGTGTTCTTTTCTCAGCCATACCACGTGGCCAAGCCATCCAGGTATTTACTTCTCTGCCTTCCCCTTGTTCTTTTCCCCTCAATCTTGCTAGTTGTCACCAAGTTCTCTAATTTATTTCTTCCCATAACGTGTCCAAAAATTGTGACTGTCTACGTCTAATTTCTCTAATCAGTTTACGGTTTTCATCTGTTTCATCACATGTACTTTGATTTGGGCATATCTGTCAGTGACACATGCATTGCCCTTATATCTTGTAGGCTGAGCAGCTGGTGAGAGAGACGTTTCCCAAGAAGATGTTAGAAATCGATGAACTTTTCAAGGTAAGAAGGGATATCTATCATGATAAATATAATGCAGGAAGTTGTCAGCAATAACTGATGGGGAACTATAACAATGCAGCTTTTACCAGGCATATTGACTGTCATTTATAAGTTTTGCAAAGTGTTTGCTAATTGACATACTACTACCAATGAGAAACTACAAATTTAACACTACTAACTAATTGACCTACCACTACCAATGAGAAACTGCAAATTTAACCCTACTAACTAATTGACCTACCACTACCAATGAGAAACTGCAAATTTAACCCTGCTAACTAATTGACCTACCACTACCAATGAGAAACTGCAAATTTAACCCTACTAACTAATTGACCTACCACTACCAATGAGAAACTGCAAATTTAACCCTGCTAACTAATTGACCTACCACTACCAATAAGAAACTGCAAATTTAACCCTGCTAACTAATTGACCTACCACTACCAATGAGAAACTGCAAATTTAACCCTGCTAACTAATTGACCTACCACTACCAATTAGAAACTGCAAATTTAACCCTGCTAACTAATTGACCGCCGGTCTCTCTGGCTGTGGGGTTACAACACTTTCTCTCTGTAATCCCGTTTATCACGCAGAGTCTCGCAGCGGAGCGAGAACTGAGGTGGTTCGACCCCCGCTCGTGACTTGCGGATACTGAGCCGGCCGCTCAGAAAGCAATGGCAAACTACTGAGCGTAATCTTGCCAAGAGATCAACAGACAGCTGAAAGATGCTGCTGTTGACAGCTAAGTCCTGTAAAAGGATACGCAAAACAGAAACAGAACTAATTGACCTACCACTACCAATGAGAAACTGCAAATTTAACCCTGCTAACTAATTGACCTACCACTACCAATAAGAAACTGCATATTTAACCCTGCTAACTAATTGACCTACCACTACCAATAAGAAACTGCATATTTAACCCTGCTAACTAATTGACCTACCACTACCAATGAGAAACTGCAAATTTAACCCTGCTAACTAATTGACCTACCACTACCAATAAGAAACTGCATATTTAACCCTGCTAACTAATTGACCTACCACTACCAATAAGAAACTGCATATTTAACCCTGCTAACTAATTGACCTACCACTACCAATAAGAAACTGCATATTTAACTCTGCTAACTAATTGACCTACCACTACCAATGAGAAACTGCAAATTTAACCCTACTAACTAATTGACCTACCACTACCAATGAGAAACTGCAAATTTAACCCTGCTAACTAATTGACCTACCACTACCAATGAGAAACTGCAAATTTAACCCTACTAACTAATTGACCTACCACTACCAATGAGAAACTGCAAATTTAACCTTACTAACTAATTGACCTACCACTATTAATGAGAAACTGCAAATTTAACCCTGCTAACTAATTGACCTACCACTACCAATGAGAAATTGCATATTTAACCCTACTAACTAATTGACCTACCACTACCAATGAGAAACTGCAAATTTAACCCTACTAACTAATTGACCTACCACTACCAATAAGAAACTGCATATTTAACCCTGCTAACTAATTGACCTACCACTACCAATGAGAAACTGCAAATTTAACCCTACTAACTAATTGACCTACCACTACCAATGAGAAACTGCAAATTTAACCCTACTAATTGACCTACCTCTACCAATGAGAAACTGCAAATTTAACCCTACTAACTAATTGACCTACCTCTACCAATGAGAAACTGCAAATTTAACCCTGCTTTCTGATTGACCTATCACTTCTTCTTCTTCAGCGTTCCGAGCCATTGAGATTCTTTGCTGTAGATACAATCCGTCTCCATTCGTCTCTCTGGTTGACCTTCTCTTGCCAGTCGTTGATTCCAAGTGCTTGTAGGTCTGTATATATATATTATCTCTCCACCGTCTTCTTGGTCTACGGTAATTTATTTCCTGAGTGTAAACGAGATTTGTTTCCCTATTATCTTCCATGTCCCATGACCTACCACTACCAATGAGAAATTGCAAATTTACCATAGAACGACATATTACAGCTTGCTGAAAGGCCAGAACATAAAAATCTTTGTTAAGACATATTTTGTGGTTTTAATTTATCTTACACACAGATGCCATGTGTAGGCAAAGATGTAGCCTGAAAGAATGGTGTTATAGCTTCAAAGTGTCTCTACTGTAGCCTCGTACAGTGTATCTAAAGGAAATGTCATTATGAAGACTTGTCGTTTATAAATATACAAGACGACCCCGGCCAGGCTTCGCCCAGCCCCTGGCGGGGAGCGTCTCATTTAATTCATATTCGGCCTCTGCTCCCGTTCCCGTTCCCTTTGACAGTAAATATACATATAGTGTAAACATTATCCTTACAGTTCATGTGTTAATGAATGTCCTCAGTTATTTGTGAAAGAACAAGCAGCTGGGATTTGTCATCAAATTTGAAAGAATTATCAAATTTGGGATGATCTAATAAATGAAAATCTATCAATTCTAAACACACAAATGTTAACTTTGTAAACCTCTTGTAAAATGGTGTATATAGACATTATTGACTAGAAACACAATATAATTTATTACACTATAATGGGGAAAAGTTAGTATCTCCAATGGATATTTTCTAACTGAAATAGTGCTACCTCCCATATTTGTAAAACTAATCAACACTCAAGGAGTGGTGTGGACAAAATTATGCCGACCACCTTTACTTCCCAGGATATTTCCAGGTGTCCATTTTAGTCTGGGTCGACCTGGGAACTCAGGTCAGTTTTAACAATTTGCTCTGAACCCATGAAAACTAGGCCAGCAGGCAAGCTTGCCAACCACTGCGCTACTGCTTTGTCTGGCTTCTAATGTTATGCGTGATACAAAATAAGTTAAAATATCAAAAGTTACATCTTTGTAAAAACATAATAGAAACTTATAAGAAAATAACTCAAGTGTTACTTAACCTAGATCATTTAAAGTGGGAAGTCGTTCAGACTAGTATAAATGCAAGCAGCAGAAGCATTCCTTGACTAACATGGAATATGTAGCTTTCACAGTAAGTAAACATGATGCAACATTTTAAGTTTCATTATTTATTTAGCATTTGGAAACATGGAATATGTAGCTTTAACAATAAGTAAACATGATGCAACATCTTAGCTTCCTTGTGTCTTAGCAATTGAAAACATGGAAACCATCTGATGTGGACCAGACAATGGAGATTCCCTACCCTGTGCCAGCAGAACATGTGGGCGTGGAGGCACAGAATAATCCGTCTGAGGTAACTTGAGTCATTTGTTCTGTCTACAGCAACCCAGGAACTAGACATTTTGTGGGAGTGGTATACTAAAAACACAGACCAACTTTGAAAAAACAAATTGATGCATTTCTTAATTATTTTTAACAGATTCTGTGCCAACCATAAAGTAGGTTTGGACCAGACAAAAATGAAAGAGAAAAAATTGGAAGTAGGGTGTGTCAGTTATGGCTTAAACATGTGGTAGCAGATATGTATTATAACGCAAAGACAACATTTTGGTGATATATAAGCCCATGGAGATACGGGAAGTCTCTTAAGACAATAAATTGTCCCATGGCACTTCATCAGTTAAAAAGCTATCAACATGGTATTTGTATTAACATTGGGGCTGCCTGGCAGGTTTCAACAGGGCTGGGGATGAGGAAATGGTATTTGTATTAACATTGGGGTTGCCTGGTAGGTGTCAACAGGGCTGGGGATGAGAAAATGGTATTTGTATTAACATTGGGGTTGCCTGGTAGGTGTCAACAGGGCTGGGGATGAGAAAATGGTATTTGTATTAACATTGGGGTTGCCTGGTAGGTGTCAACAGGGCTGGGGATGAGAAAATGGTATTTGTATTAACATTGGTGTTGCCTGGCAGGTGTCAACAGGGCTGGGGATGAGAAGTAGTTTATCTGATAGCAGGCCTTCTGTCTTCTTTTGCCCGTGATCCCCTAATGGAGCAAACTCCCTCATCCAACTCACACCAAGCTCTTCTATATTTTGCTATCACCTCCGGCTCCCTCCATATCCTCTCTATACAGTTGATCTTTAATTTTCCTCGTCATAGATCCAGACACATGGGAGATAGTTGCAACAGACAGATGTTCCTGGAGAAGAGATGTATGAAACGGACTGGTGCTCTTTGAGCGCAATCTGATTCAACAAACTGAGGATAGGTGGCACAGGCATAAAATGCAGTCACTTACTGCGGGACCTGCCTCATCTTACAGATGCAGAAACTGTGACAGAGATTGTTACTCTCACATTGGACTATACAGTCACCAGCGGTGCTGTCAGGCGACTCCCCAGCGGCACAACTCTATACAGGACTGAAAGAGGCCTACTACTACTACTACTACTACTACTACTACTACTACTACTACTACTACTACTACTACTACTACTACTACTACTACTACTACTACTACTACTACTACTACTACTACTACTACTACTACTACTACTACTACTACTACTACTACTACTACTACTACTACTACTACTACTACTACTACTACTACTACTACTACTACTACTACTACTACTACTACTACTACTACTACTACTACTACTACTACTACTACTACTACTACTACTACTACTACTACTACTACTACTACTACTACTACTACTACTACTACTACTACTACTACTACTACTACTACTACTACTACTACTACTACTACTACTACTACTACTACTACTACTACTACTACTACTACTACTACTACTACTACTACTACTACTACTACTACTACTACTACTACTACTACTACTACTACTACTACTACTACTACTACTACTACTACTACTACTACTACTACTACTACTACTACTACTACTACTACTACTACTACTACTACTACTACTACTACTACTACTACTACTACTACTACTACTACTACTACTACTACTACTACTACTACTACTACTACTACTACTACTACTACTACTACTACTACTACTACTACTACTACTACTACTACTACTACTACTACTACTACTACTACTACTACTACTACTACTACTACTACTACTACTACTACTACTACTACTACTACTACTACTACTACTACTACTACTACTACTACTACTACTACTACTACTACTACTACTACTACTACTACTACTACTACTACTACTACTACTACTACTACTACTACTACTACTACTACTACTACTACTACTACTACTACTACTACTACTACTACTACTACTACTACTACTACTACTACTACTACTACTACTACTACTACTACTACTACTACTACTACTACTACTACTACTACTACTACTACTACTACTACTACTACTACTACTACTACTACTACTACTACTACTACTACTACTACTACTACTACTACTACTACTACTACTACTACTACTACTACTACTACTACTACTACTACTACTACTACTACTACTACTACTACTACTACTACTACTACTACTACTACTACTACTACTACTACTACTACTACTACTACTACTACTACTACTACTACTACTACTACTACTACTACTACTACTACTACTACTACTACTACTACTACTACTACTACTACTACTACTACTACTACTACTACTACTACTACTACTACTACTACTACTACTACTACTACTACTACTACTACTACTACTACTACTACTACTACTACTACTACTACTACTACTACTACTACTACTACTACTACTACTACTACTACTACTACTACTACTACTACTACTACTACTACTACTACTACTACTACTACTACTACTACTACTACTACTACTACTACTACTACTACTACTACTACTACTACTACTACTACTACTACTACTACTACTACTACTACTACTACTACTACTACTACTACTACTACTACTACTACTACTACTACTACTACTACTACTACTACTACTACTACTACTACTACTACTACTACTACTACTACTACTACTACTACTACTACTACTACTACTACTACTACTACTACTACTACTACTACTACTACTACTACTACTACTACTACTACTACTACTACTACTACTACTACTACTACTACTACTACTACTACTACTACTACTACTACTACTACTACTACTACTACTACTACTACTACTACTACTACTACTACTACTACTACTACTACTACTACTACTACTACTACTACTACTACTACTACTACTACTACTACTACTACTACTACTACTACTACTACTACTACTACTACTACTACTACTACTACTACTACTACTACTACTACTACTACTACTACTACTACTACTACTACTACTACTACTACTACTACTACTACTACTACTACTACTACTACTACTACTACTACTACTACTACTACTACTCTCCATGTGCTTTTAGGTTGTTCACTATTTCGTTTGCCTTGTGGGTTCTATGTCTAGTTATACTATCCGTCATATTTTCTCCATGTGTGTCTATCCAGTGCCAGCATCTGTTTCTCACCTCTTGATTCACTGGAATTTCAAGAGCACTTGCCACCCAGTATTCCAATTAAGACTTTTATTTCACTTCTGATAGATAGAAATCCTTTGCCATAACCAGGGATTTGAATTGGGGCTTCTGATTGAGAGACCAAATTCCTAATGGTTTGGGTGCCTGCTTCTTTCAATTTCATTATTAACACTGTTTAAAAAAGGGTACGCAATGAAAATTTATGAACTCTTTTTTTCCATTATTAACTTATTCACTGTGTCATTATCTTAGACATAATAATAACCATGTGAGGACCATATAATATAATATAATAACCATTTAATAATAACCATGTGAGGACTGGCAAGACCCCCTGGTTCAGACAGCATCACTGCAGAAATGATTCATGCTTTAGAAGAATATGGAATAGATAAAGTTACCAGGCTGCTGAATACAATATATGATACTGGAGATATACCTCATGAATTATGTGATACTGTATTTATAGCAATCTCAAAGAAATCAGGAGCCTTGAAATGTGATCAAAATCGAATAGTTAGTATAATGAGTCACATCATGAATATTTTGCTAAGAATTATCATGCAAAGAGTTAAGAAGAAAATACAACATGATATAGGAGAAGAACAATGTGGGTTTGTAGAAGGCAAGGGTAGAGTAAATGCTGTGTATATACTGAGAACAGTAATTGAATATTCTATAGAAGTAAACAAAGATCTGTACGCCACAAACAATTGTATTTACCAATTCACATGTAGATGCCAGGCCGTTTACATTGGTCGAACGGAGAGACAGCTTAACAAACGGGTGTCAGAACACATACCTCAATGGGTCAACAAGATACAACACACAGGAGTGGCTAGCCGCGAGGAGCCGACACACCGGAAGCTCCCGGCGTCTTCAATCGGCAGACACATTGTCGCCAGTGGTCACGTTGTGTCCAGAGACACTGCATTTCGCGTGTTGTTTAGAACACAACATACTCGCTTGTTAAAATTTGCAGAAGCAATTATGATCTATCAACGCAAGCCAGAATTGTGTAAACAGAAAGACATGTTAGTCAGCTTAAAATTACCGTGGTAGATAAGTGACATTACTGTGCGAAATTGTGTATATTTCAACTTGAGGGATTTATCTAGTTAATTTCACGTAAGTTGTGTGATTTCTGCAGTATGTACCTGACGAGATGCAGCGAAATATGCCAGGCAATAAATCGTGCAATCTATTGTTTGTGTCTTCGTTATTCAAATTCACTACGGGAAAACATTGTTTTGAAAGATCTCAACCTTTGTTTTATTGACTGTACAAAGGCTTTCGATAAAGTGAGACATGCCGACATGATAAGGATACTTGAAGATCTACAAATTGATGAAAAAAACCTTAGACTTGTAAAAAACATATATTGGCAGCGAGAGTCTCCGTGGCGAAGTGGTCAAGCCGTTTGATTCGGGCTCCGAAAGTTTTGGGTTTGATCCCGGGCCGCATCCTTCGGTTCACGAGTTAAATTTTTTGGAGACTCCTGTGGGTCGTCGCTAGAGCTACGGAGTTCGTGCTCTGTGCGACGCTTTCCGCGCTGCAGAAAGAGACCGAGCCATATGGGATAAAACCTGGTGCAATGAAGTCAACCCTGTCGACTTTTAAGCAACTTTTTCTATATATTGGAAACAATAAGCTGCCATACAAATTGATAATGAAGTAGGTCAATATCGGAGTATTGAGAGGTGTTAAACAGGGATATGTAATGTCTCCAGATCTTTTTTCCCTGTACAGTGAAAATATTTTCAGAAATATAGAAGATGTGGAAGAAATCAACATTTGGGGACGATACAACAATAACATTACATGTGCAGATGATACAGTCTTGATTGCAGACAATGAACAGGACCTGCAACATTTAGTAGATGCGGTTGTTGCACACAGTGAACAATTAGGGATATAATTGAATTGTAAGAAGACAGATTATGGTCGTCACTAGGAAGAAGGAAATACCACAATGTAATATACAAGTAAATGGGCATATTCTTAAACAAGTGGATCGGTACAGCAATCTCGGAACAGTCATAACATCTGATGGGAGATGCCTTATAGAGATTAGAACAAGAATTGCCATTGCGAAGGTAGCCTTTTGCAAGATGAAAAACATACTGGCCAATAAAAAGATATCAATTGAAACGAGAAAAAGAGTATTGAAGTGCTACATAGAACCTATACTTTTGTATGGATGTGAAGCGTGGACAATGAGCAGTCAAGCTGAAAAACATCTGATGGCTGTGGAAATGTGGTTTCTGAGGAAAATGCAAAGAATACCATGGACATACAGAAAAATCAATGAACAGGTCCTTCAAGAAACAAATGAAGATTGTAAACTGATTAGAGACATTAGACATAGACAGTCAAAATTTTTTGGGCATGTTATGAGAAGAAATGAATTGGAGAACTTGGTGACAACTGGCAAGATGGAAGGGAAGAGACCAAGGGGAAGACCGAGAAGTAAATACTTGGATGGCTTGGCCACGTGGCATGGTCGAGACAGAAACACGGAGCTGATACACGACTCTGGTGATCGAGTGAGATGGCACATGATGGATGGATGGAACTCCAAAAATGTGTACTGAAGTTGCTTTGTGTCTATAATGTGTTAGAACCATTCATTTTGTGGACCTGATTGCACAGGGGAATAACTGGCCAATCTTTCCCTCACTTAGCAGGTGGCCAGCCCAGGGGTCAGACCCATGTCTGACAATGCTCATTACATTAAGAGCACAGTTTCTATCAGTGGGCAATATTAATTCCTCTCCCAAATTGTCCAGCATTATGAATAAATTAAATTTAAATTCTCAAATTGATCGAAAGTAGAATAATTTTGTGAATGTTCTAGAAAATATAAAGTGCTGGACTAAATTGTTCATAAATCTTCTAACCGGCTTTATATACAGATGGATATTTTAACAAATGTTTTGTACTGATCAAGTGAAGTGGTGAAAAAAGGTGGTACAGTTGCATGGATGCCACAATAGTCTATGCTGTACTTTGCTGTGTTCTTTCTTGTGTAGCATACACTGTTCTTTGGGATAGTTTGTGATTTATAAGTTAACATTTTTTTTTAGTTAACTATTCTGAGACATTACAAAGAAAGTATGATTTACACATTGTTAAAAACTTCTTTTCCCCTACAGCTAGAAAGTAATGGAAAGGGGAAAATAAGAGGACACATATCAGGTAATTGTTTAAAGAATGTGTACAAAATTATAATGAATAAAAAATATTCACTATTATTTGCACCTGTATAGAGTGATGATTCAATGCTTTGAGTAAAATATTTATATAACATTTGAAACTTTGTTTACTTCTGAGCTTATTTTAACAATTTCTTAACCAAGTTAACAAAACATTATTCTCACAAAACAATATGTGATAGAATTATTATGTTGAGATTAAATATGCTAACCTGCCCAACTAACATCCAACACTGTAGTATTAGTAAGAACTTCACAAATAAGTTCAAAACATCTGAAGTACAGATTAAAATAACCGGAAGCTTTTGAAATGTGATGTTATCTTACGGTACAAATAGTAAAATGGGAAAAACAAAGATCAAGTGAAGACATTCTTAACTGATTCATTTTCAAACATAAAGTAGGTTTGGACTAAACAAAAATGGATGGCGGAAAATGGGAAGTAGAGGTGTGTCACAGTTATGACCCAAAAGTTGCAAATATGGTAGCTGCATATTGTATTATAGCGTAATGACAACATTTAAGCAATTATATAAGCCCATAGGAGATACAGGAAATCGCTTAAGATGATTAATCATCCCATGGCACTTAATCAGTTAAGACATTGAGAGAAAAAGACAACTATTGAAAAATACACAGGAAAGAAATCACCTTGGCTTGGTCACAATAAGAGATGTGCACACAAAATCCAGGGGGAAAGAAACAGAATGTCCACTAAAAAAAACTACATGAAATGGATATCAAAGCTCACATTTTCACAGGACTACAGAGAAATTCTGAGAATAAAGCACAGTTGTGTGACATGATCAAACAACTTCAACACCAGCTATCTTACTGACTTACCTGATGATAATACAAAAATAAATAACAAAAACAATGAAGATGATATTCCAGCGACTACATTAATAATAAAAACTTGTCCTGAAGCACTTTGCTGCTATAGGTCTGTGGTATGATAGCTCCATCACATTTGATAGGTCTGAGACTAGGTGACCAATCTTTACATGACTTTGGCAAGTGACAAGCCCAGGAGTCGAACCTGGGTCCGACCATGCTCATGATATTACCAGCTTAGTTTGCTATCAACTTTGCTAGCATACCTGCCCGACTACATTAAGGCATAAAATAATTTAATCATGAGAAGTAAAAGTAAGCAGAATGAAATAATTTGTGTGCTACTTAACTCAGAGGCTCGAAATATGCAACTTTGTCACCACAGCTGCTCTAATAATATGTGTTTAAGTGTCGAAGTAGTTCAGTTAGGGTCAAGTAGATAAGGAACCTACGACAGGTCTAGCAAACCGGCAGGAAATTTACTTGATCCTAGAAACGTTCTCATTGCCAGGATGTGTCTGGGACTATCTGGATGAGCTACTATTGATAAACTTTTGTAGCAACACTTCTCGTGTCCAACAGGGGATGATTTATTCTTCTCTTCTTCTCCAGTCAGCACCCTGGTCATCTCGCAGCACATGAGTATATCATGGTTACCCGATCATACGTCATACACCGCACCCACTCGAACTCCAGCTAACTCGAACAAGAGTGAACACAGAGACTGTTATAAGTTTCCTACGTATAATCTACACAACCACATGTCACATTATCAAATACACAATAACTTATTCGACAGTCACATCACTTTACACTACATTACAATCTAAAAGCGTGGCTCAATGTAGAGCCATAACGCTGTATACTTTTCACCATGTCCACACAGGACGATGGATCAACGCCGACTGCCTTGGCCCGAGCTCACTTCCTGTCACCTGGGAAGTGAGCTCCAGCTTTTTCACGTTTTGTGGAAAGCCCCTGCTTTCCACGTTCTCATGTTCACTTCTGAACACAGTCGTAACCTTTACTCTCTGAATTAGGTTATACTGAACCATGCCATGACGTCGTCAGGCTCATGGCACTCATGAATCATGGAGGAAAGGTGCTAGTTGCAGGCTTCAATAACCCCTCCCCCCACAACACCTAACGCCATAAATGGAAGACAACAACAACAAGTAATCAGCAACAGTGGACATCAAAATATATTTATGTCTGCAAAATTAGCAAAAAATAAATAGCATATTCACACCAGTCCTGTGATACCAATGTCAAACTTGGACTTTATCCAAGTCACATGTAAAATCAACACTTGTGAGACGAGATGCTTGAGAATAGTTCCCAACTTAACTATCCAAGACCGAGTAAGAAATGATGTTATCAGACAGACAGTGAGATCAACACCTTGTAACACATGTGTTGAAAGACAGAAGATCAAATGGTGCGACCATCTCGTTAGAATGTACCACCATCAACTGCCAGCACTGGCATTTTATCTAAGAAATTCTGATACGAGAGCAAGAGGATGCCCGAGAAGAAAATGGATTGTCAGCATCAAGGACATTGTACAATCACATGGAATGAAACAATCCTGTGCCACCCATTGGGCACTGGAACATAAACTATTCCTCCCCACGAAGCTTGACAACAAAAGTGGAAGATGATTATGATGTTACCGCAACATCTAAGATCCTGTTGCTTTTGTAATTGTACCTCCGATGGTCAATGGACCATCCATTGATGATGAAGTGTATTTTCCGTGGAGGACTTTTGTGTTCGCATTCTGACGGTGGCATTATGCGCAGTGTACCTGTGCGGGCTGTTGGCTTGGTGAGACTCCCGTCTATTCCATTGTTCACATAGGGCAGTGAGGAGCATTTTTTGTGATATTCACTGGCACAGGAACGGAACATAATGGGCACAACCCGTTGCGGTGAAGTTGGAACCACGACTAATGACTAATTGTAACTGTACCTTGTAAAGCTTCCTCACGCTTCTTGGTAAGCAAGCACACTAACTGTTATGCTACAGATTTCATTGTAATGTGTTCATTCTGTTCATAAAACATATTTATATTAACTTTGTGTTATTTAATATTTTTTGTCTCTGCTCTTGTTGAATTACTACAAGACTTAAACATATATTATGAGCAGTTTTTCCATGAGCAGTTTTTCCATCTGCTACCATTTATTTCCTGATGGTGGAGTTGCCGCAGCGCATTTGCTAGCACACTAGCTGCCAGCCTGATAGTCATGTGTTTATATCCCCATCGAGGTAGATTTAAAAAAAAAACTTGGTTTGCGCTCCCAGATTGACCCACCCTTAATAGGATAGCAGCAAATGTCCTGGGAAATAAAGGCGGCAAGCTTCATATTGACCACATCACCCATTGAGTACTGATTGGTGCATACAAATATGGAACCAGCACCATATACCAAGTACACCTCAAGGCGTGTGAAAGGGTCTTATACTTCCTGTTACCAGTGTGCGTATGGTTGGTCCATGTAGACACTGAAGCCTACAGTTTGAGTGTGTCTTTAAATAGTCATGTGTACTGTGTCCATGCTCAGGTACCCGTGTGTTGGTGTTCCCAGAAGGCAAGGTTTCCTGCAACAAGTGTGTACACATGTACTGTGAAAAAGTCAAGCCTCTAATATGTGGTCTCATGGAGCATGCAAATATGGTATCACTTTTCATGCAGACTTTACATACATTTTTTAAATACATTGTTTATACAACTACCGGTCTCTGTGGCTAAGGGCTTGCAAACGCGGTTTGTGAGCCCGTATATCTGAGTTCAAAACACGGCGATGCTGGATTTTTTCGAAAAAGGTATAGGAGCTGGTCGTTCAGAAAGCATGGGGTTGACTGCTACGTCCTGTGAAGGACATGCAACTTAATTTTTTTTTTTTTTTATACAACTAAGATTTACTAAATTGTATTCATATTGCTATTGTTTTGGTTTTAAAGTCAGATGTTTTTTTTTTCGAATCTAGGTTAAAATGTGGATAAATTTCTTGATACCCAAAATTGAAGATGGGAATAATTTTGGAGTGTCCATCCAGGTTAGTATTGACATTTGCTTTTTTTTTTTTAATGCTGAAAGTCTTCAGTGTACATCTTCTTGCTGGTCCAACTTTTAGTGGTAGCTTTCATAATGCTTCGAATTTTACCAGTGCAGTCACTAAATATGGTTATTCTTTATGATTTCGAACTGAGAAATCTATAACGTGCACACAAAACACTTATTTTTTTGGGGGGTATTTATCTGAGGAGACCAGGCTTCTGATCCTCAATCCCAGGATCAAGCTGTAGTATTATTCCTCAGGTTCCTTAATTTGTAACCGCTGTCCAAAGCTGGAATTGAATCAGAGACTCTTTGAGTTTGAGACAGAAGCATTAGCTCTACAGCTTTCAGCCCCGAACATAACACTGGCATAAATGTAGTCAGGAATTAACCATATGTGTAAATCTTTCAAGTTAATGAATGTAAAGATGAGTTATATAAACATATTACTGTTTGAATATGGATTCTGACATGTTGCTTACCAGCTTGCAACAGTTACAGGCAGCATGTACGTCCTGTGACCTCTGCTGGGAGGGACAGGGCATTTATAGGCTTGCCTTGTGTGCAGTGAAGTTGACTCTTCATTGTAAATTATTAATATTACATTATATCCTTCTTATTTATCTTTTCAAGTCTAGTTTTTTTTAAATGGTCAAGACTTCTCTTTGTTAAAAACATTGGTAAATTATCTTGGAAGATTATGTTTGGGAGATTTAAATTTCTATTGCTCATAATTTTTATGATTGACAATTGATTGTTATATTTTTGAACTTTGTTGTCTAACGCCTTGGCACATAAATTGTGCATTACGGGGGCTCCCAAAAGGGAAGTAAAGAATAGTAACTCTGGAGCCCTCCTAGCCATGTCATAAAGGGTGACTGAATAGGTTTGGTCAGAAACTGGTTATCTCACACCTTTGAAAAAAATCATCCAACATCCATCCAAAAAAATCAGCCAACATCCATCCAGCTATGTAAGGCTTTGCGGGTGTGGTTGCGGGCTTCTATTCCCCTAGTTGTCTTAAGGGCCGAAGAAGAAGAAGAAGAAGAAGAATGCTTGAAAGCAGAATCCTTTAAATGTGAGGAATATCACCATTACTCATTCATGCATAAACCTGGTAGCCATTTTTAAACTCTCAAGAACCCATTGAAGGGATCTTTGATGCCACTTGGGGTCTGTGAATCACACTTTGAGAAATACTGCCCTAGATAAAATGACGCCAGATATATCTGTTGTGTTTCAGGAAGACGTGGTGAGTGAGGTGAGGTTAGTGGAACACGAGGTTAGCAGTTACCTGGATCAAATCTCGGTTTACTACCAGAAGAGAGGCAACATCATCTCAAAGATCTCAAAATACCCCCACATTGTAAGCATGAACATCTGAAACAGTATATTTATGGATAATCAGCAATATTGGTTCCAGAAATAGAATGATCCTGCATCACTTGCTCATGTTATGTGACTTTCATATGTATTGCCATTACAAATATTTGTGACATATCAGTAAAGAGTTTTTCATGTATTGAAGTCAAGTTTTGTTTACCATGACACTATAACAGCATCGTTGACTGCTTACAGATAGAATGCTCACAATTGAAAAACTAACTTTACAGATTACATAAATTTCCTTCCTTCAATAAAGCGTTTATTACAAGCTTCAGTAAATTTCACTCTTAAAATGGTGTTCTTTCAATTCCGTATAAAGATTATTTTGGTTTATCATAAACTTCCCTGTGAAGCAAAGCACATGATTGTGACTAGATTAATTAATTTACATTTTCATTATTTATTATTACATGTAAATAAACTCTTTTGGAAATCATAACCTATCAATTATATGAGTTCATGTTTACAAAAAGAAAAAAATTGTTTTAATATCTACTTATTTTAGTCCTGAAGAGTGCCGTAGGGCAAGACATAACGCCAGTGTTGCATTTAAAGGCATAATATTCAAGTATAGTTTTATTCTGCTGTGCTGTACTAACACCATGCAAACTAAACAGCATATTAATTGCAATACATGTGTAATCTGTTCAGGCTAATTGCATCCATGTTAAACATGCCATTATATTCATTGAAATCTCTGTATGTTCATTATTATGAATGTTTCTCTGAGAGTGATGACAGATTGTACAGGGTCAGTTTGATGTTTAATTCCAATAGCTCCTCATCATGTGTCCTGCCAGCTGGCATAGGTGATCATGTCTCCCCACAGATCTCGGTTGCTGGTGTTTTAGATAAACTCTGCTGATGATATTTCTCTATTCCACTGCCTCAGTCCATCCAATATCATTACTTCCAGCCAACATCATTACTTCCAGCCAACATCATTACTTCCAGCCAACATCATTACTTCCAGCCTGTCTCTTCATCTCTTCCTACTGATCTTTCTAGTCCTCTCTTCTAGTGTTCTAGTGCCTCTCTTCTCATTTTATGAAGAAAAAACCTGTTTGTCTCTTTATTATTGTTGTATATATTATTCCACTTTCATTAGCTTCTTCCAGGCAATCGCTATTAGTTACTCTAGCAGTTCAAGACATGTAACATTCATCTCATGAAATGTGTTGCTTCCAAGTTCTTCCTGATTTGTTCATTCACATGTTTGATTCACTACCATACAGCAAAACAGGTTCTAAATAATTTTTCAGTAGTGTCTTTCTAAAATAAACAGTTAGTGGAGTTTATTTTCATGTGTTTAAGCACATTGTCTCTGCATATGGACAGGATGACTACCGGCAGCTGATAAAAGAGATGGATGAGAATGCAATGGTGAAGCTACAGAATGCTGTCTTGGAGATGCGCAATCATTATGTAAGTAGTAATTATATCAGTAGTAATACCAAAATGCCGGTCTCTCTGGCCGAGGAGTTACACCACTTTCTCCATAATCCCGTTTATCACACAGTCTCGTAGCGGGCGAGAACTGGGAGCGGTTCGTCCCCCGCTGGTGACTTGCGGGATAACTGAGCCGGCCGCTTAGAAAGAGATGGCAAACTACTGAGCGTAATCTTGCCAAGAAATTAACAGACAGCTGACAGATGCTGCTGTTGACAGCGATGTCCTGTAAAAGGATATGCAAATTTAAAAAAAAAAATACAGAAATGTATGCTCAGAGATGAGTCTAACAGAGGAGGTCATTGATGACTCTTTGAGTGTTCCTTTATTGCTGATTAAACTAGTTGCTATAGTACGAGGGTAAGTTAATAAGTAAGTCACAAATAGCTGTAGAAAAATAACTAAATATGATTTCAACTTGAAACCAGTTTATTTTTATACATACATTGTCCCTTTATTTCGCAACATAATTTCCATGAACATTGATGCACTTATCCCATCGTTTTATCAGTCCTCCCAAACCGGCTGCATAGACCTGTGTGCTCTGTTTTCTAAACCACGTTTTTACTTCACATTCAACTTCAGCATCACTCGCGAAATGTCTCCCGTCAAGGTGGGTTTTCAGTGGACTTAACCCCTAGCGATTTCCCGTAAAGCAAAGCATAGCTGGGTAGAAAAAGTTACGAGGGCGAATCAATAAGTGAGTCACACAGTTCTGTGGGTTAGCAGGTAATTGAAAACAAAGCATGCAGTTCTATGCAGCTGGTTTGGAGCAACTGATAAAACGATGGGATAAATGCATCAATGTTGGTGGAAATTATGTTGAGAAATAAAGGGACAATGTATGTATAAAAATAAACTGGTTTCAAGTTGTTATCATAGTTAGTTATTTTTCTACAGCCATTTGTGACTTACTTATTAACTTACCCTCGCAATTATGTAAGTAGTAATACCGAAACGTATGCTCAGAAAATAGTCTAACAGAAGAGGTCATTGATGACTCTTTCAGTGTTCCTTTATTGCTGATTAACCTAGTAGCTATATGCTGGTGTGTTTGTATTCTGTAATATAAAATATATTTGCGTATATTCATCAGAAAGAGCGCTGTGTTAGCACTGTATCTTGCATGCTTGCCTGTCGGCCCATATGGTTGTGTGTTCAAACCCCCTTTGCAGTGGTTTGATTGATTGATTGATTGATTTAGGAACCAACATCACAGCATTCGGGACATTCCCATAAGCTTTTGCAGTGGGTTTTTTTTTATCAATAGCCAGAGCTCCCAGGTTGAGCCAGCCTGAAATAGGTGGCAGGAAATGTCATGGGAAGTCAAGGTTGCTGGCATGGTATTGACAGATTCACTTATTGAGTGCCCTTTGGTCTCAGATTATGGGGCTAGCTAACACCATGAACTGATTAAAATGTTGGAAGATATTAACATTGATGGATCTCAGAATAATAAAGAATATTTACTGGAACCAAGTAGCAGCAAATTAAAGTGGGAAATAAAAGGGCAATAATGAACAAATAAAGCTAGGAGAACAGTGATGTGTCTTGTCACTGGATCGCTTCTCCCTCTGTAGCAAAGTAATCATGAGAGAGATCAAAGAGAAGCCATGAATACTAATTGGAGGTTATAATATAAACAATATATGCTAAACAGATGACACATTATTGGTTGCAGATAATGCAACAGATCTACAACAATTGTTGGATATTGTAGCAACAGAGAATGCAAAGAAAGGACTTTCCTTGAATATCAAGAAAACAGTAACAATGGTGATATCAAAGAAAAAGTGACACCCAAATATGAAATAGAGGTAGAAGGGAAAATTCTTCACCAAGTGGATAGTTTTAAATATCTAGGGACATTTATAACATCAGATAGAAGATGTAAACAGAGATTAAGAGCAGAATAGGGCTAGCAAAGGCTGCATTTCGGAAAATGAAGAGTATTATATGCAATAAGTAAAATATCATTGAATGTAAGAACGAAAGTGCTACATAGAACCTGCATTGCTGTATAGCAGTGAATCTTGGAATGTAAATGAACAAATTAGGAAGAACTTGGAAGCAACAGAGATGTGGTTCCTAAGACAAAAGTTGTGAATTCCTTGCACTGCCAAAGTAACTAACAACGACTGCCTGTGTTGTTGATTTGAGTTGAGCTAAGAACCGACATCACTGCACTCAGGACATTCCCATATGCACTCTGTCCCTCGTTCAACAGCCAGCAAAGAGTCACACTACTAATCGTTCCCACCGCTATCTGATTGAAGGTTCTTCTGGTCTTCCCCTCTCAGTTTTGAGATTCTACCAGAACCCCTGCAAATCCCTGCAATCTCATCCTTTCCACATACAGGTTCTCAATCTGTTCCTTCACTTTTCCACCTGGTCTCACAGGTGCATGACCACCTCTCCCTTGTCCATAGGTAATCAACCACCAAGAAGTGCATTCCCTGCCAGCTTATCAGCCTGTTCATTCCCCCTCACTTCCGCATGGCCAGGGCAAAACATCCATACAATTCTTACAATCTGTGACCTCTGAAGCTAGGTGAGCCATTCCACCCGAAACATTCCTTTCTCCACTTTACTAAGTATACTACTCAAGTCCATGATGAAGATAATGTGTGTTGCAGTGGTGTCCTCTAGATAACGAAATGCTGCTGTGACTGCTTCCACCTCCATTCTCATGCTGGAGGTCGTAGCCTCATATGCCATACTCTCCTTTTTCAAGAATCGTCCAATAGCCTTCACAATGAAACCCCAACCACTCCGTTTATTTCTCACTTCTGATCCATCAGTATAGATCACTATGTCACCTTCATGTGTATTACTCTGGATCAGTTGTTGCACCTCAAACTCTGTGCGGCCCGCTGCCCATTCTCTGCATTCATGACCCAGTGTTACTATTACATTGTGACAGTCCATCCTGTCTGCCACTACTTCAACCCACTCTTTTTCACGATTGATGGTCTCTAGATCACAAACCTGACGTATAGATATTTCTGCCTGTGCCATCCAGGATTTGCCTCATCTTAGTCTATGAAAGAGGCTAATGAAACTAGAACATTATATACAACAATAAGAAAGAGACAAACAGCTTTCTTTGGTCATGTGATGAGAAGAGAGGCATTGGAGTACATCGTGACAACTGGAGAGATCAAGGGGAAGAGAGGGAGAAGCAAACCAAGAGAACTGATGCTGGATGGATTGAGACAGTGGCATGGAGGAATATCAGCAGAGTTGATCCAGAGCACCAAAGGCCGAGATCTGTGGAGAGACATGAACGCCTACGCCAGCTGGCATGGCACTTGATGATGAATGTGATGAACATTTACCCAGTATGCTTCACAGCATGAAGATGGTTCCTTTGCTAACGCTTATTTACTGTAATTGTCAGAGGCACTTATAATTTTATGTATAAATCTGAAATGATCATTGCATCAAAATTCTATTAATCATGCTTACAGTGGTATGCTACTCTCTTATGACAATACTGATTTCAAGATTATCTGCACAGTTGTTGGGACTGAACCCTCAGCATCATTGTGTTTACCATTGTGGTTCCTGTGTATTAGGAGCTGTGGTAGCATGGTAGTTAATGCGCATGCGCAAGAAAGTTGCCTGGGTTCAGCCCCCCCCCCCCCCCCCCCATACTTCCATATGACTACCATTTGTTTGCTCCTTGAGCCATCCCAAGGCCTGCCTTCCATAAGGGTGTGAAATGTTAGGTCTTAACATATTCTACATCAATAGCATACTGAGGTGAGGTCACCAGTTTCATTCTATGTTGCCTTTAGTTCCCATAAACACGTTAGTTGCATATCCTTTACAGGTTGTCGCAGTCAACACCAACATTTTTTGCTGTGCAATCTCTTGGCAAGTTTATGTTCAGTAGTTTGCCATTGTTTTCTGAATGACTGGCACCCATACCATTTCGCAAAAAAACAATGCAAGGCGATATGCTGCCAAATCGCCCGCAGCTGTGTTTCAAATTCAACATTATGAACTGCACCCATAACCTCTTCGCCAAGGAGCCAACTTAATTCCCATACATTTCTCAAAATTACATGGTGCCCATTTCATGATCCTGTGTCAACCCCGGGGCTGTACCAGTTGGAAAAATAATTATGTTATTGCCGGTGCTTGAAGGTGGAACACTGCCTTGGTAAGCAAGTGCACTAACCACAAGGCCACCATGGGAAATTGTAAAAATAATTTTTTCCAAACAAAACAAATAACCTACATAGAAAAACACTGACTGACTGTAAGCTCAGACACAGATAAAAGAAAAACCTGTATCTACACCACCACATATTATAGTAAGTAAACAAAGAAAGACCCTTTTACGCTTCTTGGAGTGAACTGAGCATGTGGTCTTCTCTTCTTGTGCCTTTTACCCTCAAATGGAGCATAAGCCCTCAATGAATGCATGCTGAACCAAGACTTGTTCATGGTTGATTAAGTTCTCTAAGGGATGGAGAAGCCAGTCCCATGCCAATCCCCCTTCTTTGTCACCTCTTACAATTTGCATGGTAGATTGCATGGCTACTAATCTTTCCTTCTCTTATGGGCCCTCGTAACATTGGGTGTGGGCATATTGTGCTAGCTCTGTTCTTCTACAGACCAGTCAATGCTTGATGGCTGATGTGGCCAATATCACAAGAGCTGTCTTTACTTAGTAGAGAGCCTTGTACTCGATTTAAACTGGGGCGCTCTGGAACTCTAGGTCAATCTTTAAAATCCACTTTGATGGGGATTCGAACACATGCAGAAGTCAACAGTACTAGATACTGTTATCGCAGCTACCTCAGATTACAGTGCTAGGCGTGAGTTATCTTCACATGGCCTTCAGTTTAGTCAATATCAAGTCGGTTGTTTTACTTTACAAACATGTTTTTGTATTCACTATGAAAATTGTGAATTAATTAGAAAAATTATTTGTAGACTGGAGATTTTTGGGCACATTTTGAAGAGAAATAAACTTGAAAAAAGCTGGCAGTTTATGGGGAAAGAGCAAGGGGAAGGCAAAGCGGTAATTACCTGAATGGCATGATCGGGAAAAGATTACAGACTTGAATTTTAGCTTATTCAGTTAAGTGATACACACTCTTCTTTCATTCTGATTGAATAAGTTACAGATCTTTTATACATAGTCTTAGTTTAGTTTATTTTAGTATAGATAGTGTCTATAAAAGTTTATCTAAATTGCTTCTATTCGTGCTTAAGAAGTTAAACTGAAGTGTTGACTCTTAAATATGCTGTCTTACTTCAGGCCTCCTTGTTTGACATCATCATGAAGAACATAGACAAGATCAAAATGCCACGGTCAGGCAGTAGTCAGAATATGTACTGATAAAGTACAATTGAATTAAGGTGGTATGTTCTTAATTCTAAAAGAAGAGTGTTTTGTGTGTTCAAAAATGACACCAAAACAGGTGGTTAAAGATCACATCTAACCAGATTTTTTAGTAACTTTACTTTTTAATCTCTAAATGCTTGCACAAAGGATATATTACATCATGTTATTTTATTACGTTAAATTAGGTCTTTCAGTTATTTGCTGATGCTGTTTGTATATTTATAAGTTTTCACTGATTTTATGCTTTGAAAACTGAAGATATGACAAGAAAAGGTTTCATTGCTGCTAATATGGCTGTTTTTAAACTCATTCTGATGCTACACCCACTACCACGACTGCTACCCACTGCTACTATTGCTATACCCTCAAAATAAAGTTACCACTGGGTTGAGCTGCCACGAAATCTATGTTTATAATATTCACTATCTTTGTAAAAGAAAGTCATGGTAGTGCAGTGGCTAGCATGCTTGCCTGCTGGTTTATTGGTTATAAGTTCAAATCCTCTTTAAGGTGGGGATTATTTTTATCGGGTCGCAAGTCGACCCAGCCAAAAATTGGTACCAGGAAATTTCTTGTGATGCTGACCACACCACACATAGGATGCCAATTGATCTTTTTATTATTTTTGTTTTTAATGGGGCTAGCACTTTATACCCAATAACCCAATACACCTTATGGTATGAAAAGGGATCCTTGACGTTTATCTCTCTAACAAAGCAGTTATTGTCTGATAGTAGAGAATCCCTTTTTGTAAGTGCTCCAGGTTCAGTCCCCAGCAGAGGCAGGGATGTTTTCACAGCTCTGGGGTTTACCCAGCCTTATAGAAATTTGAACCAATTTTCTGGGAAGTAAAGGTGATGAGAAAGGGAACTGGACACTCCACCTCATAAGTCGTGGTGTAGAATATGTGAAGGCCTAACACTTCATGCCCCACCTCATATGCTACAGTGTAGAACATGTGAAGACCTAACACTTCACACTCCTCCTCATATGTTACAGTGTAGAACATGTGAAGACCTAACACTTCACAGTCCACCTCATATGTTACAGTGTAGAACATGTGAAGACCTAACACTTCACACCCCACCTCATATGCTACAATGTAGAACATGTGAAGACCTAACACTTCACACCCCACCTCATATGTTACAGTGTAGAACATGTGAAGTCCTAACACTTCACAACCCACCTCATATGTTACAGTGTAGAACATGTGAAGACCTAACACTTCACACCCCACCTCAAGTCATGGTGTAGAACATGTGAAGACCTAACACTTCACACCCCACCTCATATGTTACAGTGTAGAACATGTGAAGACCTAACACTTCACACCCCACCTCATATGTTACAGTGTAGAACATGTGAAGTCCTAACACTTCACAACCCACCTCATATGTTACAGTGTAGAACATGTGAAGACCTAACACTTCACACCCCACCTCAAGTCATGGTGTAGAACATGTGAAGACCTAACACTTCACACCCCACCTCATATGTTACAGTGTAGAACATGTGAAGACCTAACACGTCACAACCCACCGCATAAGTCATGGTGTAGAACATGTGAAGACCTAACACTTCACACCCCACCTCATATGTTACAGTGTAGAACATGTGAAGACCTAACACTTCACACCCCACCTCATATGTTACAGTGTAGAACATGTGAAGACCTAACACTTCACACCCCACCTCATATGTTAGTGAAGAACATGTGAAGACCTAACACTTCACACTCCACCTCATATGTTAGTGTAGAACATGTGAAGACCTAACACTTCACACCCCACCTCATATGTTACAGTGTAGAACATATGAAGTCCTAACACTTCACACCCCACCTCATATGTTACAGTGTAGAACATGTGAAGACCTAACACTTCACACCCCACCTCATATGTTACAGTGTAGAACATGTGAAGGCCTAACACTTCACACCCCACCTCATATGTTAAAGTGTAGAACATGTGAAGACCTAACACTTCACACTGCACCTCATATGTTACAGTGTAGAACATGTGAAGGCCTAACACTTCACACTCCACCTCATATGTTACAGTCTATAACATGTGAAGGCCTAACACTTCACACCCCATCTCATATGTTACAGTGTAGAACATGTGAAGTCCTAACACTTCACACTCCACCTCATATGTTACAGTGTAGAACATGGGAAGACCTAACACTTCACACTCCACCTCATATGTTACAGTGTAGAACATGTGAAGACCTAACACTTCACACCCCACCTCATATGTTACAGTGTAGAACATGTGAAGACCTAACACTTCACACTCCACCTCATATGTTACAGTGTAGAACATGTGAAGACCTAACACTTCACACCCCACCTCATATGTTACAGTGTAGAACATGTGAAGGTCTAACACTTCACACTCCACCTCATATGTTACAGTGTAGAACATGTGAAGGCCTAACACTTCACACCCCACCTCATATGTTACAGTGTAGAATATGGGAAGACCTAACACTTCACACCCCACCTCATATGTTACAGTGTAGAACATGTGAAGACCTAACACTTCACAACCCACCTCAAGTCATGGTGTAGAACATGTGAAGACCTAACACTTCATGCCCCACCTCATATGTTACAGTGTAGAACATGTGAAGGCCTAACACTTCACACCCCACCTCATATGTTACAGTGTAGAACATGTGAAGGCCTAACACTTCACACTCCACCTCATATGTTACAGTGTAGAACATGTGAAGGCCTAACACTTCACACTCCACCTCATATGTTACAGTCTATAACATGTGAAGACCTAACACTTTACACCCCACCTCATATGTTACAGTGTAAAACATGTGAAGGCCTAAAATTTCACAACCGTGGCTGTATCAGGACTATATTTTATAGCTGGCGTTACAAGGACAAAAATGTGTTCTTTGTTACTTGGCTCTAATGATATCTAATATCATTAAGTGACAATGTAGTCTTGTATGAATTCCCCCTTGTTGTTCTTCCTTTTCTCTATGCTCTGTCATAATGTCATTTCAAGATTTGTCATCTCTTTTGGGGGGTAGTTTCTCCACATTGCAATATTTTGTTATAATTTCAGCCTCTCATATAATTTAGCAGCAACTGTTTTATTGTAACTGGGAACAGATTTAAAGCATGTCTAGTATTGTCAACCGGCTCTGTGGCGAAGGGGTTTTGAATGCTATTCTTAATCCCACATACCACGTTCGAAATATAGCTGTGAGCAATATGAAAGCAAACTGCCTTGCATTGGTTTTCTTACCATGGTATGACTGCCGGTCGTTCAGAATGTAATGGCAAACTACTGAATGTAAACTTACCAAGGAATCACAACCAGCCAAAAAATGCTAGTGTTGACTGCTATGTCCTGTAAACAAACCATTTTTTTCTCTAGTATTGGCAAATTGTGGCTTGTAGTAAATACTTTAGCATGTTTTCTCTGTAAAATGGTCAACAAAGAGGATCATATGTTATAACTAATGCCCATGGAATTTTAAAATATGGAAACTTGTCATTTTGCGGAAATAATAAAACTACTGAAGTTGCCACAGAAATTGTTTTGATAACGAACTTCACATGTATAAGCTTCAGATTGATATTTTAAAACTCACAAAAAGCACTTCTAAGATAATAAACTTGTATCTAAATATCACCATGTTGGTTTTCACATTATTGTTTTATTTATATCAAGCATAGTCCACACACGAGCTGCCACTTCTAATAGTACTGGACTAACTTTTGCGTGTGGATTAACTTTCCCTGTTACTAATGTCCTTCGCCATCAGGCGAATCCACTCCGACTTCAGAGGTACTTATCATTTACGTTCCCAGTTCAAGTATGAGAAGTCAACATTTGAGTCTAACTGACCGGTGTAGGAGTTAAATCTACTACCTCAGTATCAGCACACTGGATGTTTAAGAACAAGCACTCTTACCCATTTGGCCATGCTAACTCCCCTCAAATTGATTTAATCAGACTGATTTTTTTTGGGTTTTTCCATCAGAAACCCTTATCAGAATGTTTGCAGTTATTGTCAGGTGATTTCTGTCATTGTTGATCTGATACTATGAACAGCTTGTGGCTGAAAATACAGTAGCAGATGAAACAACACATTCAAGAACTTAAATATGGACTTAAGTGTGGTTCCAGCAAGGAAGGGTGTACAGGGGGAAGAATCTAACATGTTAATAACCAGCGTGATATAGGAACTATCAGCATCAACACCTGGCAACATTTACTGAGGGACACGCAACATCTATGGTTTGCCCAAAGTGATGTGATATTGATGTGTTAAAACCAAGGATAACCTGGTTGAAAGATACACAGAGAAACAGAAGTTCTGCAACTGTGCAGTTATATATGTATAAGAGAACTCGGGCCCATCAACTACATTTCAAGGAACTTCTTATCCGCTTCATTAGATTCACAAAACATGATTATCCAACTGAAGTACATCATGTGCCAGGGGTCACAGTAGTGCACTGGTTAGCATGCTTGCCTGCTGATCAAAACTCCACCAAAACGGGAAATTGTTGTAAAAGAAAACCTGACCTGTGCTTCCAGGTCAATCTAGCCTGAAATGTGTGCCAGGAAATGTCTGGGAAGTCAGTGTGGCCTTTAAGTTGATCTGAAGCATAGAGCTTCAAATGACTGTTGTTATTGATAATGACCTGACATCCAGTCACAGAAATAAGCTTGTAAAAATGCAGAGTGCGTGCCCTTAGATTTGAATGGATGGTAAATCCTCTCAAAGAGCTCTCCTAAGTTCAGCTCTAAGTTCAGTGCATTGACATTCAAGACATTTGAGCCCCAAAAAGGGCATGCATACCAGAATGAGGTTGGACTTTTCTTCCGACCCAGTATGAAAGTATCATCTCCACGAGGACCATGTTAAAGAGCTCGTCTTCCCCTCCCCAAGCTCAGAGGCAAGTGGGCAGGGAAGACTGGTACTCACACTTTACATCTGGGGAGAGGCAAGTAAGATGATTGAGCACAGCACATTTGGACTGGCTGGGATCAGGCTGTCATGTTTCCTGCAAGGGTTGTAGGCATTTCTTTGTCAACACACTCCAACATAATTCCTAGGGGATACCTTAAAAGTTAAAAACAAAATATTTTCTGTCTATTAAGGGACAGATTTCCCCTGTACACCTTATTTGATCTGCTCTTTATTCCTCAACCAATTCATCCTATTACTTGCTGTCTCCTGGAGATTTCTCCATGTGCTCCCCATATTATTAATCTCTCTCTCTAATTTTATTTGCTGTGTGATTTCTATTTCTCCTGCCCTGTGGCTTCCAGGAAATTTTTTTTTTAGTGATTCTATAATCAGGTTTTCTTACTGTGTGTACTGTCCAGTACCTGTGTCTTTTCCTCATCTCTGTATTTACTGGAGTCTTGTCTAGCTCTGTTCCTAACCTCCACAATAAAGGTTCTTCATGTGATTTTAGTACTTAAATGGCTTCATTAATTATATTGTCAGCACCTGGCTTATGGGATTGTTCATTATGATAGTATCTTTTTTTTTGGGGGGGGGGGGGGGGTGTTTGCTCACTTTGAACTCATGTTTAGTCTATACACGTGCTACTAATTCTAGTACTAGTACACTAGACTGGTTTGTGTATGTGGATTAGCTTTCCCTATTACCAGTGTCTCTTGTCAACAGGCGAACCCACTCTGACTTCAGAGGTGCTCGTAATTTACATTCCAAAGTCAAGGACAAGAAGTCAACATTTTAGTCCAGCTGTCCGGTGTAGGGGTTGAACCCATTACCACAGCAGATGTTTAAGAACGAGTGTTCTTATCCATTCCGCCATACTGACCTTCCCCCTTGCCAGCTGATATATTTTGTGGTTGCAGTCTATCTATTAATACAACAGATAACTTCTAAACAGGTGGTGGGAAATTGTCTGGGAAGGAAAGACACTGAGGAATATAACTGGTCACCTTAAGTCATTATGCTATGACCTAGTATATTAAGGTCTACAACTTCACAACTAATGACAATATCTGCTATAGGACTCCCTGTACTGTTTATTATGGACAGTATAGTGTGGAAAAAACATGTGAAACAGTGAATTATGAATAAAAGGGGAAAAAAGTTGCTTAAAAGTCGACAGGGTCGATTTCATTGCACCAGGTTTTATCCCATATGGCTCAGTCTCTTTTCGCAGCGCGGAAAGCGTCGCACCAAGCACAAACTCCGTAGCTATAGCGACGACCCACAGGAGTCTCTGAAAAATTTAACTCGTAAACTGAAGGATGCGGTCTGGAATCGAACCCACAACCTTCAGAGCCCAAGTCAATCAGCTTGACTACTTTGCCATGGAGACTCCCATTAACCGACAAAAATAAATAATACATAATAAATACAAGGAAAAAGACACACAGGAGGTGCTCTGGAAGGGTATTTTTTAAAAATGAACAAAAGAGATTATAGCTATGTTGATACTTTATATTTGTTAATTAATGCAACATTTCAACACAACTGACAAGAAGTAGCCAAACTAGCAACAGTCTGAAATTGGTTGGTTGGTGAATCCCCTGAAAGACTTGAGTTGTAAATGTCAAGAATGATGGATATTCAAGCTGTATGAGCCGTGGAAAGTGCTTGCATAAGACATAGAGTGCTGTTGGTATCATCATCTTGAATTAACTATTATAGATTTGGAGCTAAGTTTAATTTCTTGTAACTTTTAACAAATGTTCAAATGCTATATAAAATCTTCTCTTGCCTTTTTGTGTTTATGTTTAATCTTTATTTGTTCCACCATCTTTGTAAACATTGCTATCTAGTTAAGTTTATGACTTCATCTCTTGAATGGTGAAAGGTATAGCACAGAATGGAACTTGATGGACTATGCTTGACAGGAAGCTTCAAACAAGAAATTCTGCTATCAATGCTACAGGATTATGAACATGCACACCATGGCAAATCATGTTAGTAAAGGAATGGAAAATATAACACAAGCTCTTCATAGGTAGAGTTGCATATTAATATGAAATGTCATCAGTGTCATTTATTAAATATGCTTTGACATTTTAAAACAGACAATCTTGACAAATAACAATGATACTGTCGTATATTTTGAAGGGACTGGCAATCACTAAAGTGCATGACCCATCTCTGTTAAAGGTAGCTGGGCCCCATCCTCTTCTTATATGTAAATAGATCAAGAATACGACCCTTGAAAGATTTACAGACTCGGATTTGGTTATTCGTCTAAGGGTGTGTGGTCCTCTTTTAATAGAAAAGTCATCACTAGGTTTGTCCCCTGTCTTTCCACCTGGTATTTAATGGTATAGCTCACGAACCCCCTTCTTCCATCTTAAGAAATTGTCTGAAAAGACTTTCTCAATAAGAATCAGGTGCAATATAACATGGATTTGGAACAGTTAAAGATGAAGAGTCTCCTGTTCTCTCTCTCCAACTAAGAATTTATCTTATGTGAATGTGTATCTGTTAATTAAACATTCAACAAACACAAGGGAGCATTGAGACATGTTCTACACACAAGATAGAGATTTTCCCACAGATAGTTTGGACTGACAAATCAAGTGGAAGAGATCTTCACATTTAAACAAATTTATTGACTGTGCCAGTTTCTTTTGGCCTATTTGACATTTTCTTCGTTTTTCCATCAGCTGTTGACATTTACAGAATGAAATAGAAAAAAAAACTTTCATAGGACCAAGTATAGTCAGTCAATAAATAATAACATTCATTGTATAGTGAGATATTTTAACTACCAAAATGTGTTATAGTTAACAATTTCTACATCCAACAATAATTCAAGAAAATCATTTTCTGAGAGGGTGAAGTTTGTGGGAGTGATAAGAAAACCTGGTGTGATGAGATGTGGATAAGCCTGGGTCCATGGTCTGATGGATCCACTTCAGGTTGGGCCAGTTTAGCTTCACTGAAGACTTCTCATTCTCTGCTTAAGGCTGGAGTCATCTGCCATCACAGGTGTTGATCATCTCATTCACTCCTCTTCCCTCCTTGTTGGTTAGGTGTGGCACCAAGACATCACTGTTTAAAATTCATACAGGTATGTATAATCCTTTACAGCATGTTCATAGTGTGAACACAACATAACAAAACAAAAATGATAAGATCAGAAGAAGTATTGTTGTGTTACTTTGGGGTGGGTCAGAGATTATTACACTGGATGCAGCTTCTGTTGTCTGGTACCTGCTGTATGCATTTCCTCAGTGGACCTGTAGTTCAGTGAGTAGTGTACAGTCAGACACAGATAAGAGTGATAATGCGATGTTCCCTGAATCATGGTAATCAAGCTGACAGGCAAGATCAACACAAGTATGAGATGCATTTGTATAAATGGCATACATTTAAACATCCACATTACTCTATTTGTTCTACATTGTGTATATAATTGTTTATCTGTACTTTCCAAGGCAACTACTTCCTATTCTAAATCATTTCCTTGTTCCTGCTGTTGTGGTGTGGAGTTGTGTGGTGTGAAGTGTATTGTGTTGAGTTAACTTCTGTTGTGTGGGGTTCCATAGCTTGTACTAATTGTCCTCACATCTACATCAGTTAATATGAGTTTAACTCATCTAGTGTGCTTTTATTGTGGTTCATGTCCAACATACAGAATTTCTGATGTGTATTTGTTACAAAATGTAATCTATACAAGGTCATGACACAATATATTAGAAAAAAAATTATTACTTAAAGTATTTTTCCCTAATACTCTCCTCCTCTCTGTCTACTTATACTTCTCCTACATCTTTTACCAGTGCATATCATGTCCATTCTGTTGGCGACACAGTTGGCTATAGACCAAGGTAATTTTCACCCGTTAGTCTGAGCAAATTAAGTAGGTCGGCTATCACAAATGGCGTTTGTGAACATAAACCTATTTTAAGCAATGCAGTTGATGTAGTGCGTTGTCTAAATAAAATCTGACACATGAATAAACTAATTTCTATCAAATACTATTTGTTTTCAATTCGTAAAGAGAAAAGGAAGAGTATAATTCCTGTTTCAGTTCTTTAGATTGCAAAATAGACAGAATTAAGTACATTTTTAAGCAAGGTAGTGTTTCGTTTGCACCAGCTGACTATCTCTGCAGAAACGTTTTCCTAGAAGTTTTTGATGAAAAGCATTTGAGTGCATTGGAAATTTCATCTCGTACATTATTCTGTGATAGATTATAGTCATATGCACATAGTGAAGTTGTTAGATGTAGTGTAGAAAGTCAGAGTTTTGCAGTTTTGAGAAATTATAAGATGTCGGTTTCGCCGGGGAAGTGGCACCAGTATTGAAGTTGCGATCGGCAGTTTTTCACATTTTCAGAGATTTATTTTATCAAAAATACAATTCATTGGACGCACAACACTGGATACCTTTACGTTATACATCGTGGTACCACTTAGATCTGAGAATCACACGCTTACCTCAGACTAGATCAAACTGCCCGTTGTAAAAGTTTGAAAGTTGGACAACACATAGCTTTGGCGACTGCTCGCTCGCTCTGAAGTCATAGAAGTGCGCGGTTTTATTAAAGCGGCGCCCAAGCTGGGGGACGCTATATCCACGTGATGTGTCTCTACCAGTCACATTCTATTCTGTTGACGCTACCTTTTCTATTCTTATCCTGGCATCTGTCTGTCATTAGTATCGCTTAGTGCGTTCGATGTTCTACGGTGCTGTAATTGTTTTGATAATCTCTGGGTTGCTGTGTAACGTTGACGCGCTGAAAATGATGGATAGGTGAATATGTCACATAGCCCCACTCCAGATTGTTCTAGGGTATGGAACTAAGTTTCCAGCATTTACAGTGGTCAAGCTTTTCCTATATGATTTACTCCAATGTATTCTCTCCTGTATCTGATTGACCTGGTTCATCAGACACTGGGTGTCGACTTAGAAAGTCTGCTCCCACATTCATCTTTCCAGGGACATATTCTATCTGGAACGAGTATGGTTGTAGAAGTAGTGACCACCTCATAAGTCTTGCATTCAAATTTTTGGATGCTGCGAGAAACATAAGTGGTTGATGATCACATTGTACAGTGAAGTGTTTTCCATATAGGTATGCCTGAAACTTCTGTACACTCCATACGAGAGCTAAACATTCTCTCTCGATAACACTATAATTCTTCTCCGCTGCATTCAATTTCCTGCTGGCATAAGCTACAGGGAATAGCTCTGATGTTTCATCTCCTTTTCTCTGCAACAGCGTTGCCCCAATTCCTACGTCACTGGCGTCTGTACGCAGTACGAATGGTTGGTTGAGATCTGGCAGATGTAAAACTGGGTGATTGGTTAAGGCTTGTTTGAGTGCTGTGAAAGCTCTCTCACATTCAGCAGACCAATTGACTTTCTCTGGGTTCCCTTTTTTGGTAAGATCCGTTAAAGGTGCTGACAGAGTATTGAAGTCTTTAATGTATCGTTGATAGAATCCACCCAAAGATACGAATGATCTCACATCCTTCTTTGTCTTTGGACGAGGTGCTCTCTGGAGTTTGTCCACGTTTCCTTCCTGTGGAGTTATTAGTCCATGAGATATCTTATGACCTAAAAAGTCCAATTCTTGGAATCCTACTTGACATTTCTTTGGCCTAGCCATTAATCCAGTTTCTCTGAGTCGTCTGAACAAAAGATGTAGTGTTTCTACATGCTTGTCAAATGTTTCAGTTGCGATCAGTATATCATCCATAAAGTGACTAATGTCTGGATGGTGTAGTGGGTCAAGTAATTTTCTCATCATACGTGTAAAAACGCTAGGAGCATTACTTAATCCGAATGGAAGTACGTTGAACTCATAGTGTCCTCCAGGCGTACTGAAAGCTAACCATGGTCTAACCTCCTCCTTTACAGGAATCTGATAATATCCCTTACTGAGATCAATCCTAGTAAAGTACTTCGCTCGGTTGAGTGCTGTGAAGAGTTTGTTCTGATCAGGCAGAGGTTCTGCTTGAAATTCAGTAATAGCATTGAGCTGTCGATAGTCGATGCACAATCTATGTTCTCCACTTGGCTTTCTCAATAATACGACGCTGGCACTGTAAGGTGATTCAGATGGTGAAATTATTCCTGCGGTGAGTAGCTGTTGTATTTCTTCCTCTAAAGTCTTTTGCTTTGCATAAGGAACTGGGTAAGTCTTGACTCGCACAGGCACTGTGTCATTTAACTTCATGTCAAATTCCTCCAAATCAGTTCTTCCTGGCTTATCTGTAAGTACGTCTGCATACATAACCATAAGTTCCCGAATCTGCTCCTGCTGATCCTTTGTTAAGTTGGGATTAATTTCCACATCCTTAAAGGTTTCTTTGGCTTGCAGTGGGTACTCGACTCCCATTGTTGATCCTTCTTCGACTTCAGTAGCCACACTCATGGCCATCAGATGTGCAGGTTCGGTGGTTGAGGGTCTTTCATTATATTTCTTCAGAAGGTTTGTGTGAAATACTTTCATCTTGCCTTTGACAGAAATCTTGTAGTTGGTACGTGAGATTTTCTCCGTCACTACATAAGGTCCTCTCCATCCTATTTGCAGCTTATTCTGACTGGTTGGAAGCAGCAACATCACCTTCTCTCCCACCTCTAACTCTCTATCTTTTGCCTTGCGATTGAAGTAGCTAGCAATTCTTCGTCTGGCTTTACGTAGATTGACATTCGCTTGTTTCCAACTGTGTTGTAAACGATTCTTCAACTCGGCAACATACGTAGATGCAGTCACGACTGTATCGTCTGTATGATCATCAGTCCATGTTCGTAGCAATGCCTCCAATGGCCCCTTGATTGGTCGTCCAAACAACAATGTTGCTGGAGCAAAACCTGTTGAGTGATGGGGTACCTCCCTATAAGCGAATAGTGCTGCGGGTAAATACAAATCCCAATCCTCCGTATTCTCCTGGGCAATTTTGCGCAGAATACTAATCAAGGTCCCGTTCCACCGCTCCACAAGTCCGTTGGATTGCGGGTAATATGGTGAACTAAAGATATGGCGTGAATGAAAAAGTCTAAATGTCTCCTCCATAAGTTTACTACGAAACTGTGAACCGTTGTCCGTCAAGATTCTTTGGGGGAATCCTAGACGTGTGAATATTCCTAATAATGCTTCAGCAACGTGTTTGGAGTCACAGCTTGGCATAGGAACCGCTTCGGCCCACATGGTCGTTGTGTCCACAAGCGTTAATATGAATCGATTTCGCCTCTTCGTTGCGGAGAGGGGTCCGATTATGTCTACAGCTACCTTCTCGAACGGTATTCCTGTTATGGGCAGATCACCCAACATTGCCGGTGGTGTCCGGTGTTTTGGTGATACTTTCTGACACTGTGGGCATGATTTTACAAACCGTTGTATGTCTGCGTTCATCCCTGGCCAAAAGTAGTGAGTTGCAATGCGCTGTGTAGTGGCGTTGATACCCATATGCCCACTAAAGGGTAGACTGTGGCCCATTTCAAGAATCTGAGCCATGTGTGGAGTTGGTACAACAAGTTGGTTGAACTCTTGTCCAGCTCTCCCTGCTTTCCTGTATAGAAGTGCTGACTTCATAAACAGCTCACCTTTACGTGGAGGTAAATGTGATTTAGGCAGTTTCCTGAAGCAGGGTTCCAAGGTGCTATCGGCTTCTTGTGCCCTCTTCAGTTCCTCCTTTCGAGGGATTGGCGTAGTTGTTTCCGGAGTCTTTTTCGTCTGGGATCGAGTTGTCATCGTCGACATCGCCACAGGTTGAACAGGTTCTCCTAGAATTATAAATCTACGGCCAAGAATTACGGGATATATAGGATCTTCTAAGACTGCAGCCTTGATTGTCCCAGTGACATAACGAGATGCTATGCTCACCTTTGCCACCGGAAGAGACATAGTTGTAGAGCTCTTCAGGGGTCCCTGTAATTCGACGATCTCCTCTGTCACCTGTTCCGGGTGAACTAAGGATGATGATACAACACAGTCGTACGATAACCCGGTATCATAGAGACAGGTCGTCTTGAATCCATTCAGCAATATGGACTCGACAACCGGAAGATGAGATGCGGTGTCTTTATGAGGTGTCTGGTTGGACGTTTCATCAGTGTTCACTCCTTTCTCTCTTCGGCTGGCCAAACAAGCAGCTGTGTGTGGAGGTGGCTTCTTCCGACAATTCTTCAATGTGTGTCCTTTAATTTTACAATTAGTGCAGAATAATTTTTCCTCCTTCGCTGTTGTTTGGGCTGTGTTCTGAGGGATGTTTTTGGTTTTCCCATTTTTCTTGGTGCCTAAGTTGCCATCACCTTCCTTTGCTTTTGAAGTTTTATCCTGAGGGGGAATGTTGGCCGAACGTCCCTTACCTCCGATTTCCTTCTGAGATTTCTCAAATCTCTCGGCTAGGATGATGATGCTTTCTAGTCGGTCAGCTCCGTTCTGGGTTAAGAATGCTTTCATTTCATTCGACATCTTTCCTTTTAGCTGATCTATGATGATCATCTCTCGGAGCCCTTCAAAACTCTCATCAAACCTACCTAGACTTGCCCATCGTTGAACATAAGATTTCAGCCTTTCAACTAATTGCGCATAACTTTCGCCCGGTTCTTTCCTTGCGGTTTTGAATCGAACTTTGTAAGAGTCCCCGTCCACTTCGAATCGGCTCAAAAGTGCCTTTTTGAGTGTTTCGTAATCCTGTTGTTCTTCTCGAGTGAGTCTAGAGAACACGTCATACGAGGTAGACCTTAAAGCTTGCGATAGTTTCGTCGCCCATTTTTCCTGTTCTAGACCACAACTGACGCACATAAGTTCGAAACGTGATAAAAAAGCCTCGACATTGTCCGTCTGTTCATTAAATGGTTCTAGTGGAAATGACATCGCTCCGGAATTTTGGTACGAGACGGAATGTTGTTCTGTCACTGGAAAACCTAGTGAGTTTGAGGGGGTGGGGGGAATCCCTCCCTCTAGTCTTCGGATCTCCAGATCAGTCTCCATTCTCTTCAACTCCAGTTGATGTTGACGTTCTCGTTCCCTATCCCTTATTTCATCTTCATGTTTCCTTTGTTCTAACTCATAAGCTTGTAGGCGTTGTTTCTCCTTTTCAGCGATTTCAGCTTGAAGTTTCTGTTGTTCTAATTCATATGATTGTAGGCGTTGCTTCTCCTTTTCAGCGATATCAGCCTGAAGTTTCTGTTGTTCTAATTCATATGATTGTAGGCGCTGCTTCTCCTTTTCAGCAATTTCAGCCTGCAGTTTCTCCCTCCTGTCGAATTCATCTGATACAAATTTAGCCAGCTCAGGGCCGTCTAAATTGCATAGCTTGCCTATTTCTACTGTCTGGGCACGGAACTTAGCAGCCTCGGCCATGCTCTATTTTTGTTTACCCTATCTTTTTGTAAAAAAAAATAATACTGTGCAGTTTGCTCAGGTCTGGGTAAGCCTGTCACTTCCCGGATCTGAAATTATACAGCATAACATGCACAATATTAACAAGCAAAAACTAACTAATGTCCGCTGACCCAAGTAAAATAGTTCTTATACACCACGAGAATCTGACCTAAGAAATAATTGCAACTTAAATTCTTGTCTTTCTGTCAATGCTCCTCAAGCTAAAGACAGAAGCAAAGAAGTACCCAGAATGATTGCACTCTTCCCAAAAGAACTTGAAATTTTGATAGAGATTTCCCTATGGAGAAAAATTTTTCCCAGTCGGTGATGAAATTCTCTAAGTCCAAATTCCTCTATAGAAATACATCTTCTCGAAAGAGAATAATGTTGTAGATGGTAAATTCTCACTCTATTTCCTCTGGAACACCTTTTTCTGAAATATAGACCTATTTGAAAGAGGCCCTCCTTTTTTTCAGAAGAAATGATCAGTCACTTGCCATATTCTATCTATAATTGTCATTCATATCATATGGAGGTCAATCAGTACCCCACATGATGTTCATTTATCATATGTGAAGTGACAAAGTTAAAAATCTTAATTTGTTTAACAACCTCTATAATTGTCAATCATATCATATGGAAGTCAATCAGTACCCCACATGATGTCTATTCAACATATGTAAACATGACAAAGTTGGAAATCTAAATTTGTGTAACAATTTCTATAATTGTTCAAAACAAGTACAATGTCACCAATTCACACATGAATACTGTTCACATCTAGTGTCACTGATCTACTATAGTTTAGAATCCCTCGTCAGATATCTATCTATTCCCAGGTTTATCATCTAGGATAATAGTTATCTAAACTGTCTGCTGGGTTTCAAAATCCCGGACGAGCCCCCAATATATGTCGTATATTTTGAAGGGACTGGCAATCACTAAAGTGCATGACCCATCTCTGTTAAAGGTAGCTGGGCCCCATCCTCTTCTTATATGTAAATAGATCAAGAATACGACCCTTGAAAGATTTACAGACTCGGATTTGGTTATTCGTCTAAGGGTGTGTGGTCCTCTTTTAATAGAAAAGTCATCACTAGGTTTGTCCCCTGTCTTTCCACCTGGTATTTAATGGTATAGCTCACGAACCCCCTTCTTCCATCTTAAGAAATTGTCTGAAAAGACTTTCTCAATAAGAATCAGGTGCAATATAACATGGATTTGGAACAGTTAAAGATGAAGAGTCTCCTGTTCTCTCTCTCCAACTAAGAATTTATCTTATGTGAATGTGTATCTGTTAATTAAACATTCAACAAACACAAGGGAGCATTGAGACATGTTCTACACACAAGATAGAGATTTTCCCACAGATAGTTTGGACTGACAAATCAAGTGGAAGAGATCTTCACATTTAAACAAATTTATTGACTGTGCCAGTTTCTTTTGGCCTATTTGACATTTTCTTCGTTTTTCCATCAGCTGTTGACATTTACAGAATGAAATAGAAAAAAAAACTTTCATAGGACCAAGTATAGTCAGTCAATAAATAATAACATTCATTGTATAGTGAGATATTTTAACTACCAAAATGTGTTATAGTTAACAATTTCTACATCCAACAATAATTCAAGAAAATCATTTTCTGAGAGGGTGAAGTTTGTGGGAGTGATAAGAAAACCTGGTGTGATGAGATGTGGATAAGCCTGGGTCCATGGTCTGATGGATCCACTTCAGGTTGGGCCAGTTTAGCTTCACTGAAGACTTCTCATTCTCTGCTTAAGGCTGGAGTCATCTGCCATCACAGGTGTTGATCATCTCATTCACTCCTCTTCCCTCCTTGTTGGTTAGGTGTGGCACCAAGACATCACTGTTTAAAATTCATACAGGTATGTATAATCCTTTACAGCATGTTCATAGTGTGAACACAACATAACAAAACAAAAATGATAAGATCAGAAGAAGTATTGTTGTGTTACTTTGGGGTGGGTCAGAGATTATTACACTGGATGCAGCTTCTGTTGTCTGGTACCTGCTGTATGCATTTCCTCAGTGGACCTGTAGTTCAGTGAGTAGTGTACAGTCAGACACAGATAAGAGTGATAATGCGATGTTCCCTGAATCATGGTAATCAAGCTGACAGGCAAGATCAACACAAGTATGAGATGCATTTGTATAAATGGCATACATTTAAACATCCACATTACTCTATTTGTTCTACATTGTGTATATAATTGTTTATCTGTACTTTCCAAGGCAACTACTTCCTATTCTAAATCATTTCCTTGTTCCTGCTGTTGTGGTGTGGAGTTGTGTGGTGTGAAGTGTATTGTGTTGAGTTAACTTCTGTTGTGTGGGGTTCCATAGCTTGTACTAATTGTCCTCACATCTACATCAGTTAATATGAGTTTAACTCATCTAGTGTGCTTTTATTGTGGTTCATGTCCAACATACAGAATTTCTGATGTGTATTTGTTACAAAATGTAATCTATACAAGGTCATGACACAATATATTAGAAAAAAAATTATTACTTAAAGTATTTTTCCCTAATACTCTCCTCCTCTCTGTCTACTTATACTTCTCCTACATCTTTTACCAGTGCATATCATGTCCATTCTGTTGGCGACACAGTTGGCTATAGACCAAGGTAATTTTCACCCGTTAGTCTGAGCAAATTAAGTAGGTCGGCTATCACAAATGGCGTTTGTGAACATAAACCTATTTTAAGCAATGCAGTTGATGTAGTGCGTTGTCTAAATAAAATCTGACACATGAATAAACTAATTTCTATCAAATACTATTTGTTTTCAATTCGTAAAGAGAAAAGGAAGAGTATAATTCCTGTTTCAGTTCTTTAGATTGCAAAATAGACAGAATTAAGTACATTTTTAAGCAAGGTAGTGTTTCGTTTGCACCAGCTGACTATCTCTGCAGAAACGTTTTCCTAGAAGTTTTTGATGAAAAGCATTTGAGTGCATTGGAAATTTCATCTCGTACATTATTCTGTGATAGATTATAGTCATATGCACATAGTGAAGTTGTTAGATGTAGTGTAGAAAGTCAGAGTTTTGCAGTTTTGAGAAATTATAAGATGTCGGTTTCGCCGGGGAAGTGGCACCAGTATTGAAGTTGCGATCGGCAGTTTTTCACATTTTCAGAGATTTATTTTATCAAAAATACAATTCATTGGACGCACAACACTGGATACCTTTACGTTATACATCGTGGTACCACTTAGATCTGAGAATCACACGCTTACCTCAGACTAGATCAAACTGCCCGTTGTAAAAGTTTGAAAGTTGGACAACACATAGCTTTGGCGACTGCTCGCTCGCTCTGAAGTCATAGAAGTGCGCGGTTTTATTAAAGCGGCGCCCAAGCTGGGGGACGCTATATCCACGTGATGTGTCTCTACCAGTCACATTCTATTCTGTTGACGCTACCTTTTCTATTCTTATCCTGGCATCTGTCTGTCATTAGTATCGCTTAGTGCGTTCGATGTTCTACGGTGCTGTAATTGTTTTGATAATCTCTGGGTTGCTGTGTAACGTTGACGCGCTGAAAATGATGGATAGGTGAATATGTCACAGATACCACGTACACACTTTGTCAGCACCACATTGTAAAAATATATAAACCTTCAATAATGATACACCACTAAGAGCTATAAACAAAATATATAAACCGTTCAGTTATGTTACACCACTAAGAGCTATAAAAATATATAAACCCTTCAATTATGTTACGCCACTAAGAGCTATAAACAAAATATATAAACCCTTCAATTATGTTACACCACTAAGAGCTATAAACAAAATATATAAACCCTTCAATTATGTTACACCACAAAGAGCTATAAACAAAATATATAAACCCTTCAATTACGTTACACCACAAAGAGCTATAAACAAAATATATAAACCCTTCAATTACGTTACACCACAAAGAGCTATAAACAAAATATATAAACCCTTCAATTATGTTACACCACTAAGAGCTATAAACAAAATATATAAACCCTTCAATTATGTTACACCACTAAGAGCTATAAACAAAATATATAAACCCTTCAATTATGTTACACCACTAAGAGCTATAAACAAAATATATAAACCCTTCAATTATGTTACACCACTAAGAGCTATAAACAAAATGTATAAACCCTTCAATTATGTTACACCACTAAGAGCTATAAACAAAATGTATAAACCCTTTAATTATGTTACACCACTAAGAGCTATAAACAAAATATATAAACCCTTCAATTATGTTACACCACAAAGAGCTATAAACAAAAATGGGGCTAAGCACCATATACCAAACATGTCTCAAGGTGTTTATAGGGGACCTTTACATTTTGCCAAGAAATGACGTACTGAGATGACGGATGGATGACAAACTACAATTTCACACAGGTAAATTTAAGTTTAAAACAGTAAACAAAAGCAGAAATAAAATATGTTTACAATATAATATAAGCAAGGTATAAAACAAACACAATGTTAATGGTTCAGGTCTCTGATAGGTGGAGCAGTGTCATGATGGAATGTTCCACAAGGAAAAACTGCATGAAAGCAGTTTGTTATTAACAGTTTGAAATGCCTGGACTCAACATCGATGGCAGAATCATAGACAATCTTAGATATGCTGACGATACCGTGTTACTAGCAGAAAGTGAGCAATAGTTGCAAGACCTAGTGGAAGAAGTAAACAGGCACCGTGCAGAATGTGGCTTAGATATTAACATCCAAAAAACAAAAACTATGATAATTAGCAGTGAAAAGGAAAGGTCCTCGATGAACATTACAGTAAACGGGCGGATACTAGAACAAGTAACAAGTTTCTCTTTATTGGACATATAATAACAGATAATGGCAGAAATTAAATGGAAATCAAAAAGAGAATAGGAGTGGCCAAAAATGCTTTCAACGGCATGAAATCAGTATTAACATCTAGAGAGATTAATAACGCATTAAAAATGAGAATTGTCAGATGCTACGAATATTCAACGCTACTGTATGGCGCGGAATCCTGGACATTGAACAAGCAACTAGAAAGTCGCATGAACAAGCAACTAGAAAGTCGCATGGAAGCCCTGGAGATGTGGAACGGACGAATAGGTCGTATTTCATGGAAACAAAAACAATTACATGCAGAGGTCCTAGAAAAACTGGGAATGAAGAGAGAGTTGATGAAAGAAATAAAGAGGAGACAAGTGACATATTTTGGCCACGTTAAAAGACGTGATACTCTTATAAAAACCATACTGGAAGGCAAGGTTGAGGGCAAGTGAGCAAGAGGTAGACACCGATACAAGTGGGAGGATAACATCAAGAGATGGACGAACATCAGCCTGACAGAATGTACAGACACAGTCAAGGCGAGAGACAAAAAGTGTTGGAGATCCATTGCAGCCAACCTTCATTGCGGAGACGGCACCTTATTGATATTAACAGTAAGCTCCCATTGTCCCAGACCGTTACACTATTCTCTTAGGTCATCTTATTTTTAACATGTTACGATTAGTGCTATATAATTGTTACTATAACCCACATTATCTCCGTATTTTTATACACGAGAGTTATTTTTAAGAAACTGCTTCCTGGGACAAATGGCTAAATCTAAATGTCGACTACATTTCTTCTGTTCAACTGATAAATTTTTCTTGACACATAATTTGTGAAGGAGTGGACTTCACTGGCTGATAAGAAAACATGATCAATTATTATGAGTATTTTCTTAAAAACAACTGAGACTTATTTTCTCATAATTCAGGGAAGCACTAGCAAATATAGTAAAAACAATGCAATAATAGATAGTAGAGAAGAAGAAAAGTTATAGGCACATCATAAATTGGAACCCAGACCATTCAAATACTTGACGAAGTAAACATACTAAGACCGCCAGCTCTCTGGGAAATTGCCAGTACTAAGGACACTACTTTCTGAACTTAGCAGTCAGCATAAAGTCACCATACAGTGGATACCATCCCACTGTGGAGTACCCGGAAACGACAGAGCTGATCAATTGGCTAAGGAAGGAGCCAAAGAGGAACAGCCTGATGTGCCCGTTACATACCACCAAAAGAAAAGAATGATCAAATCAGTCAGAAAGCCACCAAAACCTGCTCAAGATGACTACCACATTATGGACAGACCAGAACAAGTCATTATTCTGCGCCTCAGAACAGGACACAATAGATTACGCAACCACATGTATACAAAATTCAAGATTGGTGAAACAGCCATGTGCACATGTGGATTGGCGTCGCAGACAGCAGAGCACATACTCCAAGACTGCCCAAAATATAACATATCTAGGCAAACCTTCTGGCCTAGAGAGACGACGGTGGAAGATAAACTCTATGGACCACTGTGTGAACTGAAAAAAACAGTTCAATTCATGCAAGAGACGACATTGCAGATATAGACATATTTCAAGCGAACGAAAGAAGAAGAAGAAGACCGCCAGCTGAATATTCCAACGTTATTTTACCAGCCACACATTTTCATTCTGATGGTACCCCATAGATGGATGTTGACTCCACCAACAGACACTGATGACTTTAAAACATACTGTATTAGGAACATTTCTGGTTTGATAAGTGTCATGTAGTCATGCTATATTGGGAACCTTTCCAGCTGGATAAGTGTCGTGCAGTAAAATTATCTGGCTAGATAAGTATCATGTAGTAAAATTACCTGACTTTATAAGCATCATCATCATCATCTTCCACTTCTGCCGCCAAGCGTCGTAGGGAGGAATAATTTGCGCTCCAGCGCCCGATGGCCAGCACTGGATAGTGTCATTCCGTGTGATTGTACAATGTCTTTGATGTCGTCAATCCATTTTCTTCTTGCACGTCCTCTTGGTCTCATCGCAGATGATCTTTGATGTAAGGCCAGTGATGGTAGTTGATGGTGTTGCATTCTAACGACATGGCCAAACCACTTGAGCTTCTGTCTTTCAATAAATGTGGCACAAGGTGTTGATCCCACTGTCTGTCTGATAACAGTATTTCTTACTCGTTCTGGGTTTGTTAAGTTGGCAGCTCTCCTCTGGCATCTCATCTCGCAGGTATTGATTTTGCGAAAGTGTGATTTGGATAAGTCCAAGTTTGAGATTGGTAGCATAGGGTTGGTGTGAATATGCTGTTTATTATCTGTCGTTTTGCGGACATGGGTATAATTGGATGTTTCGGTAAGGGTGATAGTGATGATATAAGCAGCATGTAGTAAAATTACCGGAGATCAAGTTGCCTTATCGTTTAACGCAGAGGATGCCTCGCGTTAAAAATGCCGCGCAGAGACATGCGCTATATACAGCCGGGAAGAAGAAGGTAGAGGCGAGGAAGGCCGCTACGACTGCTGACGCTGTATCTACGAACAGCAGTCCGGCTCCTACACCAGCTGAAGCCGTCCCAGTTGATGAAGAAACCACAACTCAAGCCAGTAGCAGCCGGGAAGTTCCAACCAGCTCCAAGACGATGCAGCCCAATCTTCCAGTGACCTCCACACAGGAGGAAACAACAGCAACATCTGAGGACTTCACCGGCAGAATACTGCTCAAACAGACAAGCGCGGGTGAAGCTAAACTGTCGGCGCCACCAACGGACAAGATAATCAGTCTGTTGGAAAACGAGCTGGGAAGACACAGCATCAACCAGCTGCGCAAGACACCTGAGGGAGTAGTGGTCTCCCTCAACAAAAACCCAAAGACCACAGCACTAATACAGAAGATCGCACGAGATAAAAAATCCGACATCAAGCTTCACCACGGCATCTTATTGGAAGTCAGCCGACACAACATGATGAAACGATGGGTGATTAAACGAGTCAAGACCCATCTCACTAACGACCAGATCAGGGAGTTGCTGACAAGAGAGAACCACAAACTCAAGATCACCAGTGCCGAGAGGATCATCGGAAAGAACAACATCCCCTCTACTGTCGTCGTCGTAACATCAGAGGACCGATTGATCCCTCAGTACATCAGATGGGACAAGAGAGATCAAGTTCCAGAGCACTACATACCGAGAGTGCTGCAGTGCTCTAAGTGCCAGAAGTTCTGGCACACCCGTGCCACATGCAAGCGTGGTGTGGAGGTGTGTAGGTTGTAGGTACTGCTCTGGTCCCCATACCTAAGTCAGTGCCAGCATGCAAAGAACGACTCGGACTTCAGGAGGCCTAACACCAACAGAAAATGCGCCACTTGTCTCTGCAACCATGGCGCCAGGTACCTCGGCTGCCCCTGCCACCAAGACAGCAAAGAAGCCATGAAAATCGCCATCAAGTCTAACCTACCATATCAAGAGGCAGTATGAGGCGACCAACCGACTCACCAAAAATGACAAAGCGTAACTGGAAGGCCAACTGAAGGACCTGATAACGCAGTTCAAAACCATGGAGGAAATAAAAGTCATGACGCAAGAAACACAGATAACTTGCTGCTCAGAGCATCCTGGACGAAACGAAGCAAGTTCAGCAGAAGGTTGAGCAGGATGTCGCACGAATGGCTGTAATACAGGCTGAGACAGAAGAAAGGCTATCAAGCAGGGAGACAGAAAAGGACAAGAAGCAAGAAACACAGACAACGACCGCTCAGCGTGACATATGAATGACATATGCCTGGGTCATTGACATTGAGATGAGTGACCTTTGTAGCGGGACTACGAGAAAAACAACCAGCCATGAGAAATAATGGTGAGGGTGAGTGGAAATCCCAGGGTGGATGGTTTTAGGCTGGGGTGTAATGTTGTTGGGAGCCCAGAGAGGGGCTACACAGCAGGGTTAAAAAGACAGTGGAAAACGTTGACTGGTCAGTGGAAGCTGAGACCGACTGAGGTTCGGTTCATGTGAAGTCAAGGGACTTCAGGAGCAGTTGATGTTTTGACGCCGAACGGATCGGTTGTCGGGGACGTGGGAGTTTAGACTGACGGTGGGTCAGTTCTTGTGTTGTTCTCCCAGTGATGAAGGCAGGCTAAAACCCAAAGTGGGTTGGATAGCTAATGGAGGCCTGAACCCAAAGTGGGTTGGATAGCTAGCGGAGACTATTCCCAGTGTGTGGGTTGTGATGTGTGAGGTCCAGCTGTGGATAGGAGCTGGATTATCTGTCTTGTGAATTTGAGATTAAGCAGACCGTGAGAAGACAGTTATGTGTGCGTGTTAATGTTGTGAGGAGGATATGGATATTCTATGGATTATATATATTGTTTCTGGATATATAAATATGTTCCGTGGGTCTGTGTTATTTCTGTATTAAAGGATTATGTGCGCCAAAATCGATCTTGTTTACTGACTGGTAAATGTGCACTGCGGGGGTGAGTCATAGTGTAAGACAGTGCGAGGGCTCAATTGACACACCAGGAGTATCGTTACCTAGACAACGACCAATATCACGCACTTATCATCGTAAAGAACATCGTGATATTAACTGGGAGCTCGTCGCTTAGTAAAGATTTTCTGACAGCTACATTCGGTCAAGGAACACCGGGCAATATTGATGGTATCTGAGAGCTCCTCCGATCAAGAAACCAGATAAAAATAAAATTTCTCACTCAGAGAGAGAGAGAGAGAGAGAGAGAGAGAGAGAGAGAGAGAGAGAGAGAGAGAGAGAGAGGGGGGGGGGTGGACAGCGGAGCGTGTCCACGGTATAAACACTGGGTTTTCTCCGTGCGGGAACTGGCTAGCATATAGTTCACGAGAAGGTCATTACAGGTAAATTTGCTAGCAGACAGTTAACGGAAAACAAGGATTAATCCAGAAGGTGGTGAGAATATCGTGCGTGTGTGTGTAAGACGGCACATCGGGAAAACTGTTAGCGCGCGTTAAGAAGACACGCGCAGGGAGAGTTACGGTGACGGACTAGTGATTAGTCACAAACAGCGCCAGCAGACAAGACACAGAAAAGTCGGCGCCATGATACTGGCTGGATGATACCCTGACAGGTGTGTGTGTGTGTGTGTGTGTGTGTGTGTGTGTGTGTGTGTGTGTGTGTGTGTGTGTGTGTGTGACGAAGACAGGATTGAACCAAAGATAACAGACAGTGAGCAATTTTGTCGACAAGTCCTGTGCGTGGTGAGACATTTTGTGTGTGTGCTGAGGCAACGCACTGTGTTGGTCGCGGGTCGACAAGTGAAGAATTTCACCACAGGTAACACAACGGGGGAGGACGGTGGAAATTGTGAGTTTCCACGGAAAAATCGGGTCACCGCTGTTTACGAGGACAGGTGACCGAAGGGGTAGTAACAGTACCCCACCGCAGCCAGAGTTGGGGCGGGTTAACGGTGTAAAGTGTGTAATATTGTGACAAAGAGTACTGAGGTACTGACTTGAGGTGTCCGGCAATGTCAAGGCCGATACGGTGGAAATTTACCAAAATTTTCCAGAGGAGAACTGGATAAACAAGGTGTTTGTGAACGAAAACCAGACTTTATGTTCGGCTTTGTGAATCCCTTTGTGACCATTAATCTGTTATGAGCAAACATTTTACAACGAAGTGTCATCACCACAAACAAGGGTGCATACAGTTGCCAAAAAGAACTGACGGTACAATGTTAAAGAGCTGGACATTTGCTGCCATTTTTTGTGTTGAACTTTTTCTTTAAACGTAAATCTATCACATAATTGATACAACTACGGACCATCTCCGCAACGAAGGTAGAAAGACGTTTGGATTATTACTTTGGTGTCACCACGTCCAGATGAAAGTACAATAACGTTACGGACTGTGAAGAGACAGAACATTTTGGGATACTCACTATCATCTTCAATTTTGTCGACAGTTGGAACTTGTGATCACCACGTGAATTCAGTAACTACTCAACAAAACAATAAGTCGCTTTGGAAACTAGCGTCGTAGACATCTTCAGCAGATTGTGAAAAATTATTAAAAACGAACTTTTGGCGACGGATTAATAAGTACATATTTATCGGCCAACCATCTAGACATTTGTTTGCTCTCACCGTTTTAACTGTCGTTATCGTTTGTCTACTTATATATATATATGGATATTTTATTACATGTAGTTGTTGGATAGGCACTTTTTGCGATCTCTATCTACATCAGGATAGGCCTTGCAAAACGTGGTTCTTTCTGGTGCTTACGATATTTTTGTATGGAAAACGCTAATGAGTTAGCGTGTCGTGCAGTGGCATTGGAGTCCTAACCAATATCTAGAGCCGAGTTGTCTGGCGTCAGATTTGTGTATATTTTGATGCTATAATTTTTTTTTCTCTTTCTTTCTTTTCGTTATATTTACATATGATATTTGTTGTGTTCGGATATATGTTATTATTGTGATCTTTCGTCATTTCTACTGTCTAGTGGTCTTTGTCAGTTTATATATTACGCGCACTGTGGTCGTCCCTACACAAGCTTGTGAATGTTACTGTGCTTTATTTCTTTGTGATCACCGTCTCCGTGTACTTGGCTTGTGAGTCTAACGTTTTATAGACAACACTTACTGTTATCATTTATTCGTTTTGTATATGTATATATATGTATGTTTAAATATATTTCCAGAAATGTTATACAACCATTTGTTATAGATATATGCGAGGGAGGATAGGTGATATTTCCATTCACTACCTAGTGCTTATAGAGTGACTGGGTGAGTACAGAGTAATATTTTGGCTCTACGAATTTACGTACACAGGGAGTGGTGGTGTACTTAGGGAGGGCACACAAAGACTAGTAGCAGAGTCTTTACATTCATAATTGGCTGACAGACAGCAACGTGTCCACAAGTACAAGATGCCTACTTTAATGGAATATATTGAAGCAGGTGAACGGTTAGGCCTGAAGGGTAAAGAGTTACAGGAGTTTGCAGAAGCAAAATTGAAAGAAGTTCAGCACTGGGAAAGAGAGGAGAGGCATAATGAACGCGAGGCAAAACGCCTACAGGAAGAAAAGTTAGCTGAAGCCCAACGCCTACAGGAAGTAAAGTTAGCTGAAATGGAAAACAAGCATCTACAGGAAGAGAAAGAGACACAATTGAAACTAGAAATGACACAACTGGAACTTGAAAAGTTAAAACAAACAAATGCGGTGGAAATCGAGAAAGAGAAGATTAAGATGGAAGCGGAAATTGCACTCAGAAAATTAGAACTATCTTCGAAGGGTCAAAGTGAGGAAAGCAGAAGACCTTCGCAGTCGTCACAACGATTTAAATTGCCATACTTTACGGACCGAGACAACTTGGAATCTTATGTGTCGAGATTCGAAGCATCAGTGAAAGTGTTAGGCATCCCAGAAGGCGAGTATGCGATTAGACTGGGCAAGTATTTAACGGGTAATGCCCTAGATACAATGTTTAATTTACCTGTGGAAGAAAGAAACAACTACACTATTTTGCGTCAACGTCTGCTTACGAAGTTCCAACTAACTGAGCATGGATACAGAACAAAGTTTAGACAGTTAGGGCCAGAGACAAATCAAGATTTCACAGATTTTGTTAATACAGTAAAGAACACATTTAACAAATGGATGGAGCTTGCAGAAGTAGGGAAAGATTTTAATAAATTAGTGGATTTAATGTTAAGAGACAAGGTAGTATCTGCATGCAATACAAACTTAGTAGCTTTCTTTGAGGAACGTAAGCCAAAGGACATAGACACAATGTCACAGTTAGGGCAAAACTACATGACTGCACATCCAAACAGTTCTATTGGTAGACTAATGAGTGAGGAAATAGTCTGTGCAGCGTACACTAAACAGGACCAGAATCCAGTTATTAGACCAAGGGCGAAAAGTGTGGATTCAACACATAAATATGAACAACAAGAACCTCAAGAGAATGCTTTTCGAGGAAACAATGTTAGTAGAGTAGGACGTTACCCATACAAAAGGGGGAACTTTCAGAGACGTCCAAATAGTTATGCCGGATGTTGGAATTGTGGGAGCTGGAGACACAAGGCAGCACAGTGTGATGCACAACCAGCCAGTGGGCCAACAAGTAATAGGAAGAAGGGCATTATTTGCTTCAAATGTGGCGGGACAGGACATGTTAGCCATGAGTGTATGATGGGAAAAACAGAGCACTCTAATGCAGCACAAGTAATTGAGACGCTGAACAATGAGAATTGTAGTGGATGCAAACCTTTGTTTGAAAAAGACAGTCAGCCAGTCTTAATATGTGGTCATACAGTGAAAGCAGGATCAGCAGTGCATGAAGGAGGAAGTCTGAAGATGCACCATGGATTTGTTAATGATAAGCCAGCGTTAACAATTAGGGATTCCGGATGTACGTCCATCGGAGTTAGAAAGAGTTTAGTGCATCCCTCGGATTATACAGGGAAAAAGATTAGATCCATAACATTTAATGGGACAGTAGAATTCTACCCATTAGCCGTGATAACAGTGAAAACACCATATATCACAGGAAGAGTGACAGCGTGTGTTCTGGACGCACCAGTGGCGGATTTGATCATAGGAAATGTAGCAGGAGTTAAAGATTGTACAGAAGAAGAAGTAGTTTATTGGGACCAGATACATAGTGTAAGTAGTAACGGGGTAGTTACAAAAAGAAAACCTAAATTAGAGAGTATAGCTGAAGAAAAAGTGGCACTTGAAGTAGACACAGAGGACAACGATAGGACAGCTGAGCAGGTGAGAATGGATCTCAAATATAGCTGTAGGGAATGCCAGAGACAAGATACTACTCTCGATAAATGTTTCCAAGGGTGTAGGAAAGTGAGACATAGACAATCAAAGAAGGGTAGATGGTGCTTCGAAAGGAAGAACAATGGTCTCACTCGCAGGTTTTCAGATGACGGAATGGCATGCGGGCAAGGAGTGGTACCCTTAGCATATAGAGACCGATATACTAGAACAGCTCATGATAGGGCATGTGCAGGGCACATAGGAGTAAGGCGGAAGCAGCATAGAGCAGGATGCCAGGTATATTGGCCAGGATTTAATAAAGAGGTCAGACTAAACAGAGACTCCAGTGTAACGGTACAATATGCAGATAGGAAAGTTGAGTCAGGACAAAAGAGTGTTAACGACATCACTGAACCAGGGTTAGGATTAGCAAACAGGTGTGTTAAAGATATAGGAAACATGAGGCATGGGTATATGAAGGGTAGACACAGCATCGACAGGAATCATAGGTGGAGGTTTGAGGCAAGAAAAGAACCACCTGATATAGGGTCGGTACACAAATAGGTTGTGTCTTCTTGAGGATGTTAGTAAACTTGCAGGTACACAGATATTATGTTCCCTATGATATGATGTATTATTATTATGTGATGTATTAGTTCATGCATTGGTACACAAGATAGAAAGTTGGTTGTATTGATGTGTGGGGAATATGGGAGTGTACTATGAGCATTTGATGTATTATTTAGTGTGGTAGCTAGAGTAACGTGGCGCCATACTTAGGGCTACCCAGGCAATATGTCTGGGTCACATATTTGATAAGTATTAGTCTCCCAACATTTGAAAACGATGTTTTCCTTTAAGGGGGGGGGGAATAATGACATATGCCTGGGTCATTGACATTGAGATGAGTGACCTTTGTAGCGGCACTACGAGAAAAACAACCAGCCATGAGAAATAATGGTGAGGGTGAGTGGAGATCCCAGGGTGGATAGTTTTAGGCTGGGGTGTAATGTTGTTGGGAGCCCAGGGAGGGGCTACACAGCAGGGTTAAAAAGACAGTGGAAAACGTTGACTGGTCAGTGGAAGCTGAGACCGACTGAGGTTCGGTTCATGTGAAGTCAAGGGACTTCAGGAGCAGTTGATGTTTTGACGCCGAACGGATCGGTTGTCGAGGACGTGGGAGTTTAGACTGACGGTGGGTCAGTTCTTGTGTTGTGTTGTTCTCCCAGTGATGAAGGCAGGCTAAAACCCAAAGTGGGTTGGATAGCTAATGGATGCCTGAACCCAAAGTGGGTTGGATAGCTAGCGGAGACTAGACCAAGTGTGTGGGTTGTGGTGTGTGAGGTCCAGCTGTGGATAGGAGCTGGATTACCTGTCTTGTGAATTTGAGATTAAGTAGACCGTGAGAAGACAGTGATGTGTGCGTGTTAATGTTGTGAGGAGGATATGGATATTCTATGGATTATATATATTGTTTCTGGATATATAAATATGTTCCGTGGGTCTGTGTTATTTCTGTATTAAAGGATTATGTGCGCCAAAATCGATCTTGTTTACTGACTGGTAAATGTGCACTGCGGGGGTGAGTCATAGTGTAAGACAGTGAGAGGGCTCAATTGACACACCAGGAGTATCGTTACCTAGACAACGACCAATATCACGCACTTATCATCGTAAAGAACATCGTGATACAGTGCATCCTCGACGAAATGAAGCAAGTTCAGCAGATGATAGCTCAGGATGTCGCTCGAATGAATGCTATAAAGGCTGAGACGGATAAACAGCTACTCAAAATACAAGACACTTTTAATGAGATGTTCGACCTGCTCCAGACCAAGACCCAGACAGCCACACATGAACCAGAGGATACAAGGGCACAAACAGAAGAAGAAGCAACGGGGGAAGGACGGTATCGCTCACCACCAAGATCCGACTGGCGAACGCCGAGAAGATGCGAAGGCAACTCACGACGAGGAAATAGGAGGAACACCAGGAGAGACGACAACTGGTAAAACTCCCTGAAGGAAAACAGCACCATATGACGGGGTGGGTACCCAATTACGCCAGGCCTCAACAAGTGCGCGACTCTGTCCAGACATGAAAAACCTCATCAAGAAAGTAACGAACGCAAGCAACCCATCAGAAGCCGGGAAGCTGACAACAAGCAGCCCAAAGTACGAAAGACAAACTTCAAGCTACACCATAGACACCCTACATAGCCAAGTCGAAACCCGAAGGCTGAAAGGGGGTACTCGTACCAAAATTGGAATTGGAATGGAATTACCTGACTATATTAGTGTCCTGTAGTAAAATTACCTAACTATATAAATGACATGTAGTAAAATTATCTCGCTAGATAAGTGTCATGTAGTAAAATGTCCTGTCTAGATAAGTGCCATGTAGTAAAATTACCTGACTATGTAAGTGTCCTGTAGTAAAATTACCTGACTAGATGTGTAAATTGTAAAATTATCTGGCCATATAAGTGTCATGTATTAAAAGTACCTGGCTAGATAAGTTTCATGTAGTGAAATTATTTAGTTAGTTATATGTATGTAGAAAAACTAACCTGGCTAGATAAGTGTCATGAGGTAATAATAACCAAATTAGGTAAGTATCATGCAGCGAACATCAACCCATACAAATATGTATGAAGTCACATTATTTCAAAATAAACTGTTAACTAACTTTACAATGCATGCTCTAGTTTAATCAACAAACATATATTCTACTGTACGGATATTCCATTGGCACCTTGCCGTCTAGACAGACAATAGTTTGTTACATTGTGCTTCAAAAAGGCTTAATAACTACAACCCATGGCGGTGGCGAATGTGACTGATAAGGTCAGTTCGCACTGTAAATGTTCGTCCACAGTGGATGCATGTGAACACATGGTCATTTCACCATCATGCACTGTCACAATAGACAGAAGAGTTGGTGGGCAGCCAATCTTCTTCAGTTCCTTGAACAGACCCTCACGACTGACCAAATCAAATGCTTTTGTAAGGTCGATGAGGGCAATAAACTGGTTGATTTTGTTCACGGCATTTTTCTTGCATTTGTCGCAATGAGAATATATCAATGGTAGACTGGTTCTGTCGAAAGCCACACTGTGATTCGGGGTAGACTTGATCTCCCAGGACTTGAAGTCTGCGCAGAACAATTCTGGCAAATACTTTCCCAACAATACACAGAAGTGAGATACCCCTATAGTTGTTGCAGTCGCTTCGATCGCCCTTGTTCTTGTACAGTGTTATGATGCTTGAATCTTTGAACTCCTGTGCGATTTGTCCTTCTCGTCAGTATAGCTCTATTAGCTGGTGGATCTGTAGAGTGTGTCTTACCCACTCCTGATAACCTATATTGGAATCCCATCCTTACCTGGAGCCTTGCCAGATGCAAGTTCATTTATAGCACACTTAACTGGAGTTATGGTGGGAAGTATGTCCAGGTGGTCAAGAGTTGGTAGGACCCCAATGGTGTTGGGGGAATCATCCGCTAGTTTGATCTCACTTGAATAAAGTTCCAAATAGTGCTCTACCCGTTTTATCTTTATTTTGTAAGCGATAGTGCTCTATACCCATCTATCCATCTGCTGTTTCTTATCAGTGATGATTTCTCCAGTCAAAAGTTTTCAATGGTGCACTTCTTTTGATCATTGGACCGGACCACATGCTTTCTTTATCCCTTCATTCATGCTTCTGATGTGTCCCTTATCACTTGCATTTTGAATGGACTCACATAACTTGATCTAATGGTCACTTGCACACTGCCTGGCAGCCTTTTACACATCCTTCCTAGCTTGCTTCAGCTCACTGAGAGTGTTACACGTTGTTCTTTTGTTTCTTAAGAGAGCTATCTTCTTTTTATCAATCATGGGCTGCAGCATCTGGCTGTTTGCCGTAAACCAGTCCTGCCTCTTATGATCCACAGTACCGTAAACCACTGCCGCTGTTTTATAAAGAGTTTCCTTAAGTTTACCCTACTTTTCGCTTGCTGTACAATTTTCTGATTATCAGTGAAAGCGTCTTCAAGTTGCTGTTGGAACTCAAAGCACTTATCAGGATCGTGGGTGTTAATAATGTTAATCCTGGGGCTAGATTTGTGTTTAGCTGTGTAGATTCTCTTTGGTCTCAACCTAACACTTGCAACAACCAAAGAATGATCCGTATCACAGTCAGCACTGTGGTAACTTCGAGTTAATGATGTTTGGTTCAGATGTAAGAATATTACAAATAACAATACTCTATGAAAGAAAGAACATTTTAAAATTGTAAATAATAAAAGCGAACACCAGTGCAGTTGCATAGAACATACAGGTGGAAATATGAGGTCTGTTCAAAATGTTACTGGACCCATGGTTGGGAGAAATACAATTGTTCACTAGAAAGTCTGAAACCCTAATCCCCTACCAAGTATTCTTCTTTGGGATGGTCCCAAAAACTTCACCCAGTATTGTATTTTTCCCAGCCAAAGATCTAACACATTTCTGACAGACCTTGCATGAGTGTGACGATACTGGCATTAATGGCTGGATTTCTAAATATTATTTTTGTCACACAAATAGGTTGATTAAATTATTCACCCTGTCATAACTGCTGTTAAGACATGCTGATAATTGCCAAAAGTAAGATTATTAACATAATACTAAGACTGTCAAGGTCTCACAATTATGAGACAAGGGATACAATACAGGGAAAGACACAACGCACAAAGAAGGGAGACAAGAACAACGACCCGAACGTTCAAGATCTCGAACGTTCGAGAACAGAGGGGTCGAATTGTCTACTGCGCAATAGACCAAGGCGAAACCCGCCTAAAGCATGAAAGAGCAACACCCACAGGGTGCACGAGATAGCCAGCACTCCGTGCCCACCCGACGCAAGTCGAGAGAGCAGACGGCTACTGGACACTGGACTGGAAGGAGGGTCTAGCTCTAAGGGGGACAGACATATAGAGACTAGTTTAGAATCTATAGATTGTTTATGATAGACAGATGCTGTGATGTAAAACTGGTATGATGCTTTGTCGATGTGTATGTAATATGTTATGAAAGAAGTGCGAGATGACTGTTCGCCAGATCGACATTATATTAAAGTAGATTGATAATGTTCGAACTTGGAGTTATGTTAGATCTGTGATCGCCTGTCCGAATCCGAGTCTTCTATCCCTAGTTCTGAGACGCTGACAGGTTTACTTGGGGACTTAAGTTTTGGCAAGCCCAAGACAATTAAAATTAATATATTGACGGTTCTTGGCTTTGCCAAGTAAAAACTATAGTTATACAAGACAAAGTCTAGACACATTACAGCGATTATTCTTCTGAAAATCTGTTCTATCTGTCCCTCTTTAGAAGTATAACGTAACAATGCTTATTCTCCATTGATATGACATTGACTTGACATGACAAATAACGGTGACAAATTACTAATGTTTTCCTCTCCAACAACAGATTGTTCCATGAGAAGATTGTGTATGTAAAATTGTTCTCCTACAGAAGTTGAAAGAACCGGAGAACCAAACAGCGATAGTACAGCAAAGTCTTCATTCAATCAGCTAAGTCCCATATTTTCTTATAAATTGTATCTCTAAACGATACTCATTTTTCACATTTAAATTTTGTTATGTATTGATATATATTGTATTCACATGAAAATTTTGTGTCTGAGTAAGATATACTTATGTGAGTGCTATAAGTGAATAATTAAGGGACATAACCAAATGTTCAACATAAAAAAAAAATTCTAAGGGACTTAAGTACGAATAATTCAATATTATTTAAACTGAGAAAATGTCAACACTAGAAAAGTGCATTGAGCTAGTGCTGAAGTTAGGCTATACAGCAGATAAACTAGCGGAATGGAGTCAGAAAACCATGCAGAGAATGTAGCGAGGGAAGAAAAAGAACACGAGAGACAGGAACGTGCAGAAGAACGAGAGCAAAAGAAACTAGAAATTGACGCTGCTAACAAAAAAGTAGAGATGGAAACAGCCGCTGCTAATAAAAAAGGCAGAAATTGACGCTGCTAACAAAAAAGGCAGAATTAGACGCAGAAACAAAAAAATTAGAAATTGAAACCAAAAAACTAGAAATCGAAGCAGCGATTAAACAGAGAGAAATTTAGTCACAGACACAATTAAAAGTTAAACAATTAGAGATTGACTCAAATATAGAAATCTCAGTTAACAAATTAAAGAGTAAAGAAGAAGAACAGAAGTATAACAAATACAAAGGGATCGTTAAACCCTTCTGTTCTGGCGATTCGGTGAGCGCATGGTCTGAGAACTTTGAGTGTATCATGGCCTATCATAAAATTCCAAAACTAGACTGACTGATGATATATATGAGAAACTTAGCATTAGAACCATTAAAAGTTATTGAAACTATCCCACATGACATGAGAAATGACTACGATTACATCAAACGTAGAATCATGCAACATTTTTCATTAGACACAGCAGGATACCAACTACAATTCGCAAAATTATGTCCCAAAGCCAATCAAACGTTTATAGATTACGTTTCGACAGTTCAAGATATATTCAATAAATGGATCTCGTCAGCTAAAGTCAACAATAGCTTCGACAAATTGAGAGATCTTATGATAATAAATAAAATCATAACATCCTTAAAAACATCATTCTCAAAATTTTTACAGCAGAACGATTGTCAAACAATCGAAGAAATTAAAAGGAAAGGTTCTGCATTCTATACAGCAAATCGTGATATCTTTCTTCTAAACACTAGTCAAAATGAGGTAGCAGCTGTCACAAATACAAATAAATTTAAACCACCTGAAAATAAATATAGACCAAAACCAAAGTTCACACCTTGCCAGTACTGTAGATTGACACACGAACAATAAGCTATGTGTGATAAATCACCAAATTACAGTCATCACCTGAAAATGATTGTGGAAAAGCAGAAAACCAAACGAAATAACGTTAGAAGAGCTGTTAAATGTTACTTTTGCAAAAGTTCCGGGCAGTACTCAGGTATTTGTGAAGGACGTAAAATGATGAAGCAAGATAATGCAGTGCTAGTTGACACCTCTAGTGAGGATGAGATGGAAAGTGTAAATGAGAGTGAAAATGAAATAGTTAATGCCCTAGACGTCATTGACATCTTTGACTATGATGGTTGTAACACATGTACAAAGTTTCAGCTAGACACAACCCTTGAGTGCGGCCATACAATACCAATATCAAATGAAATGGCAAATGTCGCCTTGTCATCTAAAGGCAAGCTTCAATTTGTAAAAGGGTTTGTGAATAACCAACCATGTAAAGTAATGCGTGATAGTGGCTCGACTCTTGTTGGGGTCAGGAGGACATTGATTAAAGACAGTGACTATACAGATGACTATGTAACATGTCGCACATTTGCAGGCACGATTGAAAGATACCCTCTAGCAATGACCGAAATTCGAACACCATTCGTGTCAGGACACGTGCTATGTGCCGTGTTGCACAATCCATGTGCAGATGTAATTGTGGGGAATCTCCCCGCCGTAAAAGCTTGTTCAGAAAAAGAAGTCCAAAAATGGGAACTAGAAAATTGCAAAAATGAACCAAGCAATAATCCCACGACAGCTGAACATAGTGTCGATTCTCCAACTGCCAAAAGTATAAGGGAGACCACCAATTACGAAATTCAAAAAGAATTAACCGAGGTGTATGACACAGGGACTGCTCAATCTATAAATGAGGCCACATTAACAAAACCTCGAACTGAGTTTACTGTTAACCCACAAAATCTGAAACCTGCAACTGTACAACATATAACAGAAGACGGTAACGCAGTTACTATATCAGCAACTGAGAAAACCCACAACGACCAGCTTAACGAGTCGACAAAAACATTGTCGCCTGAAACGACCAATAGTAATTTCAGGCGAAATAAAAATCATAAACGAGAAATACTAACAAGATTTCCAAGGGACACTATCATTGACAAATTAATACTAAAAACAAACAAGTGTCATTACACGTGTTCCACCCAAATCTGTCATCCTTCAATGACACATAAAAGAAAAATCAAGATAACAAACAAATCTGCAGAAAGTTGTACAGATACCAAAGTAACATCACCATACAACTATCATGCAAAAAAACAGCATGCAAATAAGACCACACAAACAATTAACTTTAGACGAAATCATAACGGTAAACAACTGCATACAAACTGCTTAACCGCATAAACAGAGACAACAAACGAGTGTTGTCAGCACGAAAACAATCAACAAAGTTTAAACAAAGTCACCACTTACCAGTTTGACAGACAAATACAGCTATTTCTCTAAAACACACAACACAATCAACAGAACAAAACACTCACATTCACCAAATAGTAGAACTTACGTAGGGAAACTACTGACACTTTTGCTACTTTTGCTATCGACACAACTTGCAACAACACTACTTATCTATCAGAATATATCTATGACCACAATCTTGAGAACAAATCAACTATCCTTCATAATCACCATCTCACTCATGTATCACTCAACATTACGCCACACCAAAATTATAAAAACCATAGTACAGTTCATTGGTTCAAAATTGTTGATATAATTCTGTTATATGTTTATTGTAATTTTAGACCCACTCTTACATTATTTGGGACTATTATTACATCTATAATCACACAACTGTATATTATTTGGAGTTGTAAGAGTATCAGTTTAGAAGATGCAATTTGTAAAGTGAAAACCATTTTTTCAAATCCACCCATCCTTCGATTACCATATATTCATTCTCAATTTATATTAAAAACAGATGCAAGTACTATCGCAATTGGAGGGTGCCTGATGCAGAAGCATGATGAAGTAGATCATCTATAACAGAGTCTCTCTGATGGGGGATCTGGATTTGGTGTGCAATGGGGGTCTAGTATTCAACAATACGCTGGTGAGCACCCCGCTTGGACGTAACTAGAGAATGTCACGATGTGACGTGAGGGTAGAGAACAAGGGAGTTACCAACTATAGCTTTTGCCGGCAAGACGTGATGTCAACATCTGGAGCGAGAGTCAGTTTATATTTGATAACGTCAACTATAATGAACTAATAAAGCGAGATTTCAAGAAGCTACAGCCATGACTTCTCGTTTGCTCTGTTTACACCACATCACCTTAGTCTCCAGCACTGTTATAGGAGACGAAATGGTGCCTTAGACAGCGGATTTCAAGTCCTGGGTCGTTGTCACAGAATACGCGGAGTGGCGCCACAGCAAGAATTACCTAAAGGTTGCTTGGAGGAAAAGGTGCAACTACGTTTATAAACGCTTATTGAACGCGTTTGTCAAAGGATGAAACTGAAAAATGGCCTCTATTTCTATAACGTCGTCTGTGAGAGTTACAGCAGCCAAAAGCCCGGCTAGGGATGGCTGTCTGTAAGTATTTCTTCAGCGAACCTTGAATCGCTGTACAGACTGTCGCTATCAAGTGTCTGAGAGAGTCTTCGCTGTACAGACTGTCGTTATCAAGTGTCTGAGAGAGTCTTCGCTGTACAGACTGTCGCTATCAAGTGTCTGAGAGAGTCTTCGCTGTACAGACTGTCGCTATCAAGTGTCTGAGAGAGTCTTCGCTGTATAGACTGTCGCTATCAAGTGTCTGAGAGAGTCTTCGCTGTGCAGTCTGTCGCTATCAAGTGCCTGAAAGAATCCTTGCTGTACAGACAGTCGTTATCAGATGCCTGTGAAAGTCCTCACTGTGCTGTCGATCGCTATCGAGTACCTGAGAGAATCCTTCCTGTGCAGTCTGTCGCTATCAAGTGCCTGAGAGAAAGTCCTCGCTGTACAGTCGATCGCTATCGAGTGCCTGAGAGAATCCTTGCTGTACGGTCGATCGCTATCGAGTACCTGAGAGAATACTTGCTGTACGGTCGATCGCTATCGAGTACCTGAGAGAATCCTTGCTGTGCAAGCAGTCGCTACCAAGTGCATGCTCCCTAGCATTCAAGGGCAGTCCTAATCGTTACGTTGAACCAGAAGGTAAAAGAGTTGTCTACAGTTGGCTGCCGGCACCTGTAACTGAGGAATTCATTACAGTAAAGTATAAATTTAAAATTTAATTATTAGAGGACTGTAGAACTTAATTAGTGATACTGTTGTATTAGTAAATTATTGTATTGTGTAAATTTGTAATGGAAGCTCAAGACCTCTCATTGGGGCAGGTACTAGGTGGAGTAGGGAGAGCCATATCCAGACTAGATACAGCATTAAAACAACAGGGTGTAGGCACTGATATAGAAAAGTTTAACGGGCAGGCAAAGCATTTTAAGAAGTGGATGGTGGCGATTGAAAAACATGCTTTTTTAGTGGGAGCTACAGACGAAGAGAAGAAGAAAATAGCATATCAAGCTAGTCTGACACCAGTATCTGATCATATCAGACGTAAGTTAGAAGCAGGAGTAGATAAAAGTTGGGAACAGTTTAAAGACGATCTGGCCCATAAATATGCAGAGATCACAGATCCCCAACACGCATTCTCTGTGTTGAGGCAATCTAAACAGGACAATGGAGAGAGCGTACAATTGTATAGCGATAGATTGATAAATCTGGCAGAAGAGGCATTTTTAGGACAAAATGTGCAGGGTGAAGAAGTAGAAAGAATGCTGGTGGGAATATGTGTGGATGGAATACGGTCAGATGGACTAAAATTCAAGTTGATGAGAGAAAATCAAGCAAGACTGTCGCAAGCAGTAGATATAGCCATACAAGAGGAAAGTTTAAGGAGAAGATTTAGATTACGAGTAGGGAGAGAAATAGGAAGTAATATCGAACAAACAATAGAAGAACCTATGGAAGTAGGGCAGACTAGGTATGGATGGAGAAGACATGGAGTTAACCAGACCAGGGCTGAAATACAGACACTGGTAGGAAATAATGAAGGTGCTCAAGGTAGAGGAAGACATATGAGAAATTATACAAGAGAGACAGCGGGTAACACAGGTATGGTCTGTTGGAATTGTGGACAGAATGGACACAGTTATAGGTATTGTGGCAACAGACGCGCTCAAGTTAACACACGGAATCCTCCTGTTAATGGGAGGCCAAATAGAAATTTTGGAGAAATGCGAGGGAATTTTGGAAGGCCAGGAAACCAGAGAAATATTTAGCAAAGAGTAGAAGTACCAATGGACATTGGCCACGCTAGAAATAACTGGAGACGGAACAGAATAAATCATATAGAAACTAGGATAGAAATTCCTCCACGGATACATAATAGAAGTCAACATAGTCGGGGTTTCAATTCGAATGGCCAATATAAAACCACTACGTTAAGGCCACGTCAAGGTTCAACCTGCTTTAACTGTGGGCAAGAGGTACACTTTTATAGAAGACAGACGCTTTATAAGAATGACAGAAAGTACCGCAGGCGTGATATAAACAGTATAAATATAAAATCTGACGTGACAAGAACACGGAGGTATATAGAGAAAGAGAAACGACATAACAAGCCATAACTCAATACTTATCAGAGAAAGAATTTCAATCAGAAACGATGGAACTGGCCATCTAATAATGAAGAGGTGAGAACATTGCGAAATCAATGGTTCGAGAGCAGACAGTTGAGATATTCACTTGCAAAGTCAAGCAAAAGAGAAGATCAGGCCAATAGAACCTCAGGTGGTCAGAAGGTGTTTTCAGTTTTTAGGGACAGACAGGAAAGAGAGACACAGACACAGACAGTTAGTAATGTGGAGAAGAGTACCCAGACACCGAATGATAAAGTAGAAAAGAAAACTCAAGTACAATCAACTAAGAAAATAGCACGAGGAAGTCGATTCAATGCAGTAGAAACTTCAGAGCAACCTCAGGTGAAATCAGAAAAGGGAGACAGTTAAAATTGAGAAAGATAGACAGACAAAGACCAAGAATACCATGAGGAAAGTTAGAAAAAGCGTTAAGCTAGATCTGCAAACAGTATGTTGGTAAATGTAGGAGATTATACGACAGACGGGTCGGACTTCTCAGAGTTGGACATAAAATATATACCCGACCGAAGTACGAAGGCTGGTAATAGAAATAAGAATATCAGCATTTCTAGTTCAAATTACAGGGACGTTGCTTCCTCCTCCACAGCATATAGTAAACAGCTGGCTAGTAGAACAACTATAGGCAGTGATTATTCAGAGGATGAAATAGGAACCTATAAACAATATGGTATATTGACAGACACGACAAACAAACAACCGTTAAACAGAAATACTAGTAAGAAGAAAAGTCAGGTGGCAGGAATTTACCCGACCTGTACAGAAGATGACGCGAGGAATATCCAAGAATATATGAGGTTACTATCACATTATTTTACAGATAGCTATAGGTGTTAGCAGAGATAGATGAAGAGAGACACTATAATCAGAAGATACTTTGATATGATTAGAGCCGAAAAGTTGAATGAAAATGTTTAAGTGACAGATCATGTCGAGAGGTTGTTTTGAGGCGTTGGCAAAACGGTTTCTTCCTATTCTTTGTATTTAGAATTGCACGGTTGGTCAGTGCAGGGGGTATATGTGAGAAGTGAAGTATGAGCGATACGATAGGTCCAGAGCTGATAGTGTTGAGTCTATGGAGGAGTTAGACTCTCCGTATAAGAATATCAGACAAGCATAAAAAAGAAAGATAGATAGACAAAAAGTGAGGGAAATCAAGAGAATGAAGAGAATTAGAGAAGGTTCATCCAGCGATGAAGATATCCCGGTTTTAGAAAGGTTATTGAGGAATCAAGACAAACAAATTAGACTAGATGTTGAATGAAAAAAATTAGAGGCCAGTAACATAAATACAGAAGAGCAGGAAATGGATGAAGAATCAGAGCATGACGCAGATAATAGTATGAGTGAAGATATTACAAGTCCTTACCATGAAAATAGTGGTGAAGACGCTGATAGAGATATGGCTGTTATAGAAAGAAAAAAAATTATATCTCAGAAATTTAGACTTGTTGAAGAAACGAGTAAACGGGAGAGATAGCGTATAGGATGCTGACTGGTGAGAGTGTAGGCTGTGGATAACAGTAAACTCTGTAATTAATGGTTGTTATTTTTGGTCTGGACATGAATTGGTATTTTTCTTAACGAATAAATAAGAGTTAGTTGTCCGTTAAACTGACAAATTATGTTTTCCTAAATTGTTGGCTTGATTACTAAGTAATTTTTTTTTAGTTAAGAAATGATTGCTATTTTATTTTGTATATTGTTTTGAACAATGTCAGGGGATGAAGAATGTGAAAAAATTGGGAGGGGGGGATGTGTCCTGTTTTGATTTGTACTGTGTCTCCAATTGCTCATGATATGTGGTTTCATTTAGTTTGCCTTGTTTAAATATTAGCATATTACTTCGATCAGTTATTTTCACTTTTAATTATCAGTTTCAAAAATTGTAATGATTTTGGTCCTTATGCTTGAGTTGTCGTTGACCATGTTTAAAATTAGTTTTGAGTAAAATAGTTTCTTTTTTTTTCTTTTTGTTTTTTGTTTTGTTTTTGTGGGTGTTCAATTACGTGGAGTTATAAAACAGAAACGATAGTTGCCCAATAAGATGTGTCCATATTAAGTAGGCATGTTAATAAAGCCCTTGGGGGTTGTTATACGGCTGGATGAAGAATTACGTTAAGAAGATATGGGGCAACTTTAAGACATGGTCTTGCCTTGATGGGATTAGTTTTTAACAAACCTGGAGTGAACATGGATTGAGTGCCATGACGTTCTAGATATTTTATAAGTGCCCTGGGGATTGATCGGTTGCTGTGGTTGACGTCGTAGCCATAGATACTGTTGAAGGGTTTTAGAAATTAGATATGACAAAGGGTTATTAAAGTCGCTGCGGTTGTCAGCAATGACCAGAGTAAACATGGACTGAGCACCATGTTCGGGATGTGGGTTATTGGTTTAAAATATTTTTGGGGGTGGCCATCATTTGGACTGTGGATAGCAGCACAATTTATAATAGTCGGGAATTGACTGAGGTGAATGTTTTTAGAAGATGAGGTTTATAATAGATGAACAATTATGGTGTTTTTGGGTGCTGTGGGTACAGCATGACTAGGGGAAGGGGGGGGGGCATGAATTGAGGGTCATGAAATAGAGGTTTAGGAAGTAATGAAATGGATAATAGATGGATAGCTGGGGATACCGGCATAATACAGGGTGGACAAGTAAGAAGTTTACAGACACAAGGTCATGGGTAGTATTTTTGATATGGTTAATGATATGATATGGGGCTGAACGGAGTAAACGTTCACAGCCATGAGCGTATTGCGGTTATTTGATTGCTGGGGATACCAGCATAAACTAAAGGAGACACGGATGGTAGTAGAATCTGGTATTGTGGATAATGTGCCCATTATAGGATTTGGATAAGGATTTTTGTTTTTGAAAAAAAAAAAAACGTTATTTCATAAAGTTTTGTTGTGTACAAAGGATAGTAAATGTGAGTGTTTTGGAAATTCTTTACTATCTTTTCTATTCTTGGTGCGAACCATCTCTGTTTTTCTATCTTGTGTCCAATTGTTTTTAGAATGGTATAATATGTGTTATTTTTATGATAAAATATACATCTACATGATTATGATGACAGTAGGGTTATGATTTGGATTTGAATCTAGTGAACTTTTTATTTAGTAACGAAGAAGAAGTAATTGTGTGCACATAAGGGGGAGTTTTATAATGGCTGAGAGAATAGTTTAATTAAGTTAACGAAGAAGAAGTAATTGTGTTCACATAAGGGGGAGGTTTATAGTGGCTGAGAGAATAGCAGTTAGCTATAAGGGTTAAGGTGATTAGGGAATAGTGAAATAGCGGATAGCTATCACGAATTACAGAAGTTCCTATGAAGAAGGTCACTCGTAAAAGTTATAGATTGAGGTGGTTAAATAGGTTTTGGGTCTAAGACTTTTCGGGGAAAAGTCTCGGTTGAGGGAAGAGAGAAATATAGCAGAGTCTCACTGATGGGGGATCTGGATTTGGTGTGCAATGGGGGTCTAGTATTCAACAATGCGTGGGTGAGCACCCCGCTGGGACGTAACTAGGGAATGTCACGATGTGACGTGAGGGTAGAGAACAAGGGAGTTACCAACTATAGCTTTAGCCGGCAAGACGTGATGTCAACATCTGGAGCGAGAGTCAGTTTATATTTGATAACGTCAACTATAATGAACTAATAAAGTGGGATTTCAAGAAGCTACAGCCATGACTTCTCGTTTGCTCTGTTTACAGCACATCACCTTAGTCTCCTATTCTTTATGTATGTCGTAAATTGAAACCGGCTGAAACAAAATACTCGACAGCGAAACTTGAAGCATTGAGTCTGGTCTATTGTGTTCTGAAAGTACAGAAACTCCTCTGAGGCGCCCACTTTATAGTCCAGACAGATAATTCGCCATTGCTGGTTATAAAAGACGGTAAACCAAAGAATAACAGAGTTGCCCGCTGATTTTTGATTTTGCAAGATTTAAGTTTTGAAATCTACCACATATAGGGCTCCAAGAATGTAATTCCTGATATTCTTATCAAGACTACCGAATACACCAGCTGAGTAACGCTAACCACTCAACCAGTATGCCATATTACAAGCTTTGATAAAATTTTATTAGGACGCATAACAGTCAGTGTATCTGCACACTCACCAAAATATTGCAGCCTAATTACTTACAGCAGATCCTACAGTATTATACTATTTCAAACGAAAGGACTTCGAAAGTAATATTACTCACCAGTCAGTTATATCCTACAGACATGTATAACATTGCCTATTATTTAATGTGAATTCACATCACCATACAACTCTCACGGAAGGAAACAGGACATTAGACATTATTCGATCTACATGTCATTATTAATACGACATGTGTGAAAGAACAACACTAACTGTGACAGGTTTACTTCTATCTATTAACTGTGACAGGACCATCTACACACGCCATCAAGGGACAACAACACGAGGATCATCGATGTAATTAATTAGAATATTAATTAATTAAATGTTGAAGAAATTTATGCATTATTACCTGTTTAACATGTATTAACATGTCAATCTTTCGTTAAATTTTTCAATTTAAGACGTTGAGCAATCATTCAACGGAATATATTGTTAAGAAAAAGATTTTCATTTAAGTCATTAATTTTTCTAAAACCAGTTCAAAGTATGTGGTAAACCATTGTATTATTGTCGGTACAATCAATGCCTATTGTTCACACTATATTTTTCAAATATCGCCAAATTCTCTGAAGGGTGACAACCTTTGCCTTAACTTAACTTGTAAATTTTAACTAATAAGATCTTTGAATGAAAGACGAATGAAACATAGCGTGAATGAAATAAATGAAGGAATGATGTACATAGCGTACAAATTGTACGCACCACTAGTTAATTATAATTTGTCTACGTCTGATGTAAAATGTAACACTTGTCTAAAGATTTTTATACGTGTTTAGATAAAATATTAGACATGTAATATAGTTATTCTAAGATTCACTGCTCGAATATCCAGGTCATGAATTACACATGTTATGTAAATCAGGACAACGGAAATTCAAGCTCGTAACACTTAGAGAAATATTAAACACCACAAACAACACACACACGTATCGCACACATTAAACATATCAGTTTAGAGACACACTCGCAATACTCTACAAAAACAGTTAACTTACATACACGTTTATAGACCCACAAAAGGGAGAGTAGTACACACTAACAGGACAACAGGGACATCAGTAATTAGTCGATGAAAACAAAGTAGTCAGTTATTAGGCACTATATACAACAGATGGAAGTAAAAGTGTATACAAGTACACATGAAGGGGCAAGTATTTGTAAGTATTCTTAAAGGGACCAAGGCAATTTGCCTTGATGATACTCTGTAAAAGGAGATCAGTATCCTGGGTATCTTATTGGATGCTTGAGAAGGGCGTAGTTGTGTAACACCAGTTCACAACATGAAACGTCAGGGAACTTCGGTCTGGATAGTTTTAATTTAAGAATAGGAAGAGAGTTAAGCTCTTCAGCAACCACCCTGAAATGTAGTTCTCAACGTACATGAGTTGCCAGTGCAATAATGCAGTTAACTGAGTTCCCATCCACTAAATTACTACCTCAAATTAGAGATTTATTCCTGTGATCCCTTGACAGAATAGTTCAGACTAATTAACACATTTAAACCCATAGGAAAGGGGGAAGGGGGACCCTGTCAAAATCTCACAATTATGAGACAAGGGATACAATACAGGGAAAGACACAACGCACAAAGAAGGGAGACAAGAACAACGACCCGAACGTTCAAGATCTCGAACGTTCGAGAACAGAGGGGTCGAATTGCCTACTGCACAATAGACCCACTCGAAACCCGCCTAAAGCATGAAAGAGCAACACCCACGGGGTGCACGAGATAGCCAGCACTCCGTGTCCACCAGACGCAAGTCGAGAGAGCAGACGGCAACTGGACACTGGACTGGAAGGAGGGTCTAACTCTAAGGGGGACAGGCATATAGAGACTAGTTTAGAATCTATAGATTGTTTATAATAGACAGCTGCTGTGATGTATAACTGGTATGATGCTTTGTCGATGTGTATGTAATATGTTATGAAAGAAGTGCGAGATGACTGTTCGCCAGATCGACATTATATTAAAGTAGATTGATAATGTTCGAACTTGGAGTTATGTTAGATCTGTGATCGCCTGTCCAAATCCGAGTCTTCTATCCCTAGTTCTGAGACGCTGACAAAGACAAGCAGTGAATATATTAATGGGTACACATACAATATAGGTTAACACACACAAGTGTGTATGGCATTTAAAAGCTTGTCCACTCCACGGAATATGGTCTCTTGTTAAGCTAGCAGTATTCTAAACGTGTAATTACTATGGCCTTCATAGTTCTTGGCCTTGATGGCACAGTGGAGTCAGTTTTAATCCACACTGTGGCAGCACTGGATTTGTTCCTGCCAACATGGCTCTGGGTACAGTATTCGATTTTTATGAGGAAGAAAGCTGATCACCTCTGCTCTTGTGGAGCTATAATAAGTGTAGGCTCAACACAGAACACCACTAAGTCAATATCTGCCACGGGTTTACCTCAAGTTTAGCAAGGATTCTTTTGGAATATTGTTCCAGACAACTATTTTAAACCAATTAGCACTTGGTCAGTAATATGATCAGTTTCATCTCAGCTGCTTTGACTTCCCAAGAAATTTCCTGCACCCATCTTAGGTTTGCTCGGCCCGGTAGCCCACGTCAATTTTAACAATGTGTCCCAAAGCAGGTTCAAGCCAGTGACCATCACAATTTCCTGGCACCTATTTCAGGCTGGTCAACCTGGAGGGCCTAGATCACTGGGAACAAAATCTGTGCCTCAAGGGGGAATCAAACATATGACCACTGGGCCGGCAGGCAAGTGTGCTAGCCACTGCACCACCATGGCTCCTGGAGACAGTACATATTCAACTAAACTAAAACATACAATATTCTACACGCATACAAATCATACTTTAACAAGCAGACACTTAATTTATGACACCAAGATTTGGAATGTAACAGTTTAACTTAGAACAGCAATGATTTACAATTGGAAGGCTGAACTGGAATGGAATAGATTTAGTTACAGTAGGAATGATTAGTGAAGTATAAAAGTTACTGATATTTCCATTACTTGAACTGAATAATGTAATAATGCTGACAATGAATGATGAATATTCAAAACAGAGTACTGACATTGTGGTACTACGTTGAGATACCAGATGCGCCTCATAACATATCTTTATTATCATCATTCTGTGAGAACAAATGCTATGGTGACATTCCCTCCAACATACCGCTAATGACGACCACTGAAGTATTTGCTCATCCCAGTAACCTAAAAAACAATAACTCATCAGGACTAGATGGAATCAGTAATCGAATCCTTCGCTATGCTGCACCGGTGATCTGCGAGTCACTAACTTTTATATATAATCAATGTCTCACCAAAGGTCATTTCACATCAGCCTTTAAAATCGCTAAAGTGTATCCTTATTGAAAAGCTGGTTCATTAGACGATCGTCTTATGAGTAATTACCGAATAGGCCAATTTCAATATTATCCTCACCATCCAAACCGCTAGAAAAGCACATCCACAAAACAACACTAGAGCACTTAGTTCGCCACATACTAATAGTTGATAGTCTGTCAGGATTTCGGCCAAAATATTCTTGTCATGCCCTAACAAACGTGATAGAAAACTGGCATTAAATATTAACAACAATACTCTATGTGGAACGGTGTTTATAGACTTTAGAAAAGCATTCGATATGATAGATCATACTATTCTAAATTTAAAAAAAAACTAGAAACAATGAAAGTAAGTTTTAATATAGTGACATTAATAAACTCACTTTTATTAGTCAGAAAACAAGTAGTATCATACAATAAATCTCTATCTCAAGCCATTACCATTAATATTGGAGTACCTCGGGGGTCTATACTTGGCCTCTGTTATTTGTCATTTATATAAATGATCTTCCCTTATATCTGTCTGTCATGAAATTGCTGAGAGGAGTTCGCCTGGGAAAGCTCCTGAAAGCCGTGTTCTCTAGTTCCCCCAGCCCAGAACAGCTGACCTAGTCTAAGCGAGATAATCGAGGTATTATCTTACCCCACCTGAGGGCGATTGGTGGCCCTTGGCTTCTGAACGATTCGGCTGAGTGAAGCTCAACCAAACGTGTTCCGGCAGCGCATGCGTAGTGAGAGATCTCAGCACAAAGACCAGCACTTGTGAGCTGACCGGGACAGTGAACGGTTGTGAAAAAGCTGTGCGTTGTTTTTCGCTAAACTAGGGAGAGAGGAGGCCGTGGTCTTTTGCTTTTTTTGAAGAAAGCCGACATAAAATCCATAAGTAGGATGATGGCTCCTCAATTCAGCCAGGTTCACAAACTAAGGTACGTTTCATACATTAATATAATTTACGAGCGTCGAGGCGAGATTGTTTGTACACGTGTGTGCTGACCGTCAAAGAGAAATCGGTCAGGTGTGAACGAATCGGGCTTGTGTTTATACGGGTAATTATTTACCAGCCTGTCTGGTACGGCGACTAGAGCGCGGTTGTTTCCTCACAAAATGTTATGGGACTTCGGCCCAGCCAAATGACCCGCGTAAACCGAGTTCACACCTGGGCGGTTTAGAACTCAAGCATAGTGAGTGTCAGAGGAGCGGAAGCGGTGCCACAGCGCAACCGAAAGTTGCGGATATCGTTGAATTGCCCCGACGTGTGTGGTATCGGCGAACTCGGTTCGACGAGACGAACCTCGTGCGACGGTCGCCGGACGTGTCGAAGGTCAATCGATGGCCATCGCCGGTGTCGAAAGTCGTATCATTTGGTGAGGCGACCACTGACTTTTTCTTGGCTTTCCTCACATCTGTTGTTAATTAGTCGCCTTAACGGAATACCATCTTAATATATAGTGGGTTCCCGAGAGGTGGACACTGGGGAAAGTGGAGGGATGCGACCGTTCCAAATGCTCTGACCCTAACTGGGGGAGGAGGGAACGGGATGTGGGTTTCCGCTACAGGGGGATTTCCCTGTATAATTAATTATTCTCCTGGATCGAAGTTAGAGTTCCCGGAAACCGATAGTATAGTGGTTAATCACAAAGAGAACCAGGGGGGAGGGGACTACCTCAGAGGGAGTGGAGGTGTGTTGTAATCGGCCCTCCTTCAGGGCCATAGTGTCTATAGGTACCATTAGCCCAGTAACCCGGTGTGTTGTGTCATTTAGAGGTCTTTTCAGGGCGGAACCAGTTCGCAGACACCATGACCAGATACCCAGCTCTACTTCATGCTAGTCCAGGAAGGTGGACGGTTCAGCCAGCGCTTTTTAGGACCCAGACATAGTTCATCTTCGGCAGTGGATCCTGGCCTGTGATGGTGCCGGCCGTGTCATGGCGACACCGGCCAATGCTGAGTACACATGGGTAAAGTGTACCCACTGGTGGTAAGTCTGAGTCACGCTATTCACACATGGTGTTGTTATTGGCAGGTTCTACCTTGTGAGAGACCTAATGGACGGGAAGAGAGAGATGACTTGGTGACGGTGGTAGCATTGCTAGCTTACATGCGTGACGTGAGGTGACGCTTCTACACAGCACCACGTCGCAGCAAAGTCTCAACTACGCCAAGTCCAGTCCCCGTCGTCGACCTCTAAGTTGATCTTCAGTCAGTCCACCTGGTATTGTGATGGCTACGCACGGGCGAGTATATTGTCCTGCAGCTCTAGTCATCAGGTACAGAAACACACCGATCCCAGTCCCAGCAGTAAAAGAACCTGTAGCTTTGTACGCCAAATCAAATTGTATTTACCAATTTACATGCAGATGCGAGGCCATCTACATAGGCAGAACTGAGCGACAGTTACATTGCAGGGTTTCGGAACATATTCCGAATTGGTTGGACAAGATACTACACACAGAAGATGGTAGCCTAGGCAGGCCGACACACCGGAAAAGTCTGGCTTCATCGGTCGGGAGACATGTGCTCGAGAGTGGTCACGTGGTTGAAAGAGACAGTGCCTTCCGTGTGTTGTTCAACACACAAAGTAGTCGATTGTTAAAGTTTGCTGAAGCTATACTAATCAACCTTCGTAAGCCGTCCTTGTGTAAGCAGAAAGACGTGTTAGTCAGTTTAAAATTACCGTGGTAGACAATCGACATTACTGTGCGAACATGTGTATATTTCAGTTTGAAGGATTTATCTAATTAATTCACGTAAGTTGTGTGATTTCTGCAGTATGTACCTGACGAGATGCAGCGAAATATGCCAGGCAATAAATCGTGCAATCTATTGTTTGTGTCTTCGTTATTCAAATTCATCACGGGAAAACATTGTTTTGAATATATATATATATATATATATATATATATATATATATATATATATATATATATATATATATATATATATATATATATATTAATAATATGTTTCAGCTTAAGTATTAAAAATTTACTCACTTCATATGATAAATAAATTTGCAGTAGGCACTTGATGAGATGCAGCGAGATATATTCATAACATTTGTCAGCATTACTAGTAATAGCAGTGCTTGTAACTATGTGCACGGAATGCTAATGTGCATGGGAAATAACAGAAAGGTCAATTGTGGCATCAAGTTATCAAAAACACGGGAAAGACTATGATACAACTGGATCTATCACCTAAAATCGTATACCCTGTATTAAGGATCCACCTGGACCTAAAGCCTGTGTATTAAATCAGGATCCACCCATATATTTTGTTTATAAAGGAAAATCAGGGAGAGGTGGTGCAGAATATCTTTTGAGAAAGCTCCTTACATGAGTGGGCAAATAAAATTAAGGTGAAATGAATTCTAGAAACAACAGGCAAACCAAACATTCAAGACCATACAAAGTAGTTAGTAGATCAACTACCGTATGCTGGTGCTGACTCAAACTATAACAAAAAAAAAAAAAAAAAAAAAAAAACCAAAAAAAAAAAAACAAACAAAGAGTTCTTCAATTTCAAAAAACAAAATGTAAAAATATTTCTTTGATTTTAATCTATCACAAATATTTTACATATACAAAACACTGATCAGACCAGTTGTGCTGTATGGCTCTGAAACCTGGAGTACAACGAAAGGAGACGAAGCCTTGTTACAAACCTTTGAGAACAAAATTTTAAGACGCATCTTTGGACCCATTGGGGATACACAAAGTGGAGAGTGGAAAAGAAGAAGTAACAAAGACATTTATGATCTGTTTAAGTCCCCGCTAATCACTGGTATCATGAAGGCTAATAGACTACAATGGCTGGGGCATATAGAAAGAATGGAAGATAATAGGGAAACAAAACTCGCTTACACTCAGGAAATAAATGACCGTAGACCCCGAGGTAGACCAAGAAGACGGTGGAGAGATAATACATGTACAGACCTACAAGCACTTGGAATCAACGACTGGCAAGAGAAGGTCCACCAGAGAGACGAATGGAGACGGATTGTATTTGCAGCAAAGAACCTCAATGGCTCGGAAAGCTGAAGAAGAATAAGATATATATATATACACATACACACACATTAATAATATGTTTCAGCTTAAGTATTATTAATTTACTCACTGCGTTGTTGAGTTGAGTTGAGTTAAGAACCGACATCACTGCACTCAGGACATTCCCATACGTGCTCCGTCCCCTCGTTCAACAGCCAGCGAAGAGTCATACTACTAATCGTTCCCACAGCTATCTGATTAAAAGTTCTTCTGGTCTTCCCTCTCAGTTTTGAGATTCTTCCAGAACCCCTGCCGATCCCCCGCAATCTCATTCTTTCCACATATGAGTTCTCAATCTGTTCCTCCGCCTTCTCCACTGGTCCCACAAGCACACGACCACCTCCCCCTTGTCCACAGGCAAGATACCACCAAGAGGTGCATTCCCTGCTAGCCCATCAGCCTGTTCATTCCCCTGTACACCCGCATGGCCAGGGCAAAATGTCCATATAATTCTAACAATCTGTGACCCCTGAAGCGACGAGAGCCATTCCACACGAAACAATCATTTCTCCACCTTGCTAAGCATATTCTTTGAATCCGTAATGAACACAACGTGTGTTGCAGTAGTCTCCTCTAGCCACCGGAATGCCGCTGTTACTGCCTCCACCTCCATTCTCATGCCGGAGGTCGTAGTCTCATATGCCAGGCTCTCCTTTTTCAAGACTCGCCCATTAGCCTTTGCAATAAAGCCCCAGCCACTACGTCTGTTTCTCACCACTGACCCATCGGTGTAGATGACTATGTCACCTTCATGTGTGTTGCTCTGGATTAGCTGTTGCACTTCAAACTCAGTGCGGCCCGCTGCCCATTCTCTGCACTCACGACCCAGTGTTATTATTACATTGTGCCAGTTCGTCATGTCATCCGGAACTTCAACCCACTCTCTTTCACGATTGATGGTCTCTAGATCACACACCAAACCTATAGAAAGTTCTGCCTGTGCCATCCAGGACCTGCCTCGTCTTAGTCTATGACCCTTTACCATATCCATTACTGCATGCAGCAGGTGATTCTTGTCTTCGGCAACTCTCAGGTACCATTTGGCCTGAAGGACCCTATGTCTATCCGTCATTGTAGGTAGCGCCAGGATATACCTCATGCAGATAATTGGTGTGTCCTTTGTGCACCCCAGTATTAACCGCATGGCAGCATTCTGTATGCGCTCCAACCTTTCAAGCTGGCTTTTTGATACTGTCAACAGCCCCAAACCATACTCAGTGACAGAAATTATTAAATGCTGAAAGAGCCTGTACAGCATCCTCTGATCTACCCCGGTTGCTGCCATAGCCCTCAATGCATTAAGTCCTCTACCAGCCTTCACCACCAAATCCTCCACTTGATCCTTAAAAGACAAACACCTGTCAAAGGTGATACCCTAGTACTTCAGTTTACTCTCTCGACTAAAAATTTACTCATTTCATATGATAAATAAATCTGCAGTAGTCACTTGATGAGATGCAGCGAGATATATACATAACATTTGGCAGCATTACTAGTAATAGCAGTGCTTGTAACTATGTGCACGGAATGCTAATGTGCATGGGAAATAACAGAAAGGTCAATTGTGGCATCAAGTTATCAAAAACACGGGAAAGACTATGATACATCTGGATCCATCACCTAAAATCGTATACTCTGTATTTAGGATCCACCTGGACCTAAAACCTGTGTATTAAATCAGGATCCACCCGTATCTATTGTTTATATGTGAAAGTCAGGGAGAGGTTGTGCAGAATGTCTTTTGAGAAAGCTCATTTTATGAGTGGGCAAATAAAATTAAGGTGAAATGAATGATAGAAACAACAGGCAAACCAAACCCTCAAGACCATACAAAGTAGTTAGTAGACCAACTACCGTATGCTGGTGCTGACTCAACCCATAACAAAAAAAAGAAATAAAAATAAAAAATCGTTCTTCAATTTCAAAAACCCAAATGTAAAAACATTCTTTTGATTTTAATCTATAACAAATATTTTACACACACACACACGCACGCACGCACACACGCACGCACGCGCACAAACACACACATATATATATTAATAATATAGTTAGTTAGTCGAGGTTCCAACTTCACGGCAACCGGTCGCCCCATTATGCTCCATTCCTGTGCCAGTGAACATCACACTAAATGCTCCCCACTATCCAATGTGAAAAGTGGAATAGACAGGAGTCTCGGCAATCCAACAGCTGTGCATAATGCCGCCGCCAGAATGCCAACACAAAATTGATCCACGGAAACCACAGTTCATCGTCAATGGACTCGGCAGTCACCAGAAAGACCTCATTTACCCGGGTTTTCTCACATGGCTCGGTCTTTAACCGCATGGGGACCCGCCGAAAGTGTCGCATAAAGCACGAACTCCACAGCTTCAGAGGCTCCTGAAAAATACACTCATGAACCGAAAAGGCAAACCAATCAATTTAGCAACAGCCGCTAGCCATTGTTCCAAACATGCAGGTCAATGTACAGGACAGATGTAAAAGCATTCCACCTCAGTAGCAGGGCGACGGAACCAATACATTAATAATATGTTTCAGCTGAAGTATTATTAATTTACTCACTTCATATGATAAATAAATCTGCAGTAGGCACTTGATGAGATGCAGCGAGATATATTCATAACATTTGGCAGTATTACTAGTAATAGCAGTGCTTGTCACTTAGGTTGTACCAAATAATCTTCACAGTGGTATCCCCTGGTAAAATCACTTTACCTGATTTTTTTTTCATATTTAAATATGTAATTTCATATCAAATGGCAAATGCTTATCACTTTCATAAATTATAAATAATCACTGTAGTGTTTTAATTGAAAAACTAATAATGTATTCAAAATGTTGTAGCACAATAACTATCGATGCAGATGTCAAGTATACAACTATGAGGAGATATGTTCTGAGGTCTTCAGCTTTGCTTGGTTGAAACCATTCCCCATGTCTCCAGCAGGGTGTGACGCTGTGTTTGCCTCGCTTGTGTTTGAGACCGGTATCTGTGGGGGAGAAGTCACGCTGTCCTCTGTGTGCAGTCTGTCTGGCAGTGGTTTCCCCACCGTTTCTGTCAACAGCAACATCAGCAGGCTACACAATATGGCTAGCACTCCAAATATGGCAAAAGGGACTGGCTTTGATTTCTTGCCCTGTACAAGATGATATACATTACAAGATACAAAGTAGCAGCTCAACTACACACAATTTTATATTCGTATTTATTCATTTATAATTAACTAAACAGTAACATTTGCTGCATTCACTTAAACATCTTTTGAATTTTTACTGTAAAGATGAAGGTACCTTGATGACTCTGCTTTCTAGTATTATATCCTAGCTTTAATCCAGTCTCACATTTCAGATTTAGTTTCATATAAATAAACAACAATTGTACATGAATCACTGACACACACAAAATTAACGTATTAGCAAAAGATGTGAGACAGACAACAAAGAAGAGAGAAACAGACTGAGGGGCAGAGTTGGGTAGCAACAAGGGGTCAGGGAAGTAATGGAAAACAAAGACTGAAGTAACAAGGGAAACAGAAGGAGGGCAGGCGAATGCAGCAAGCAAGAGGGAGAAGAGAGGGCCAGGGGAGACAGAGAAATCTTCTGTACCTTGCCAACTTGCATTTTACTTTATATGTTTTTATTTTTGTTTGTGTTGCAGTTATCTCCAGTCTAAGCCCTAACGTGAAGTTACCTGTTAGAACATTTAAAAATAATACAAACGTGTTTTATTTTGCTGAAATATTCTTTAAATTGCATTATTCCAATCGATTTACCGTGAAAACAAGATCTAATTAAGCTCCACTAGCATTTAACTTGAAAAGTAGGAGTTTTATTGTGCATATCCAACCACTTTGATATTTTCTGGCCAATTAAAAAAATTAACAGACTAGAAAGGCAACGATTTCTAACACACTAACAGCATTTTTTGCGACATTAAATAAACACTGTTGCTGCATAAACTTTGGGCCAGCTATTGGCATGTTAAAAGTGATAAACATGATGTATGTACTTCACGTACTTCCAATGGTATCTTGCCGTCTTGATAGACGATAGTTTGTTACAATGTGCTTCAAAAAAGCATAATAGCTAAAACCTATGGCAGTAGCGAGTGTGACTAATCAGACCAATTTGTGCTGTAAATGTTAGTTCACAATGGATGCTTGCGAACACATCGTCATCACCTCACACGCTGAGTGTGTGATCTATCTGCAATCATTTTCTCCTTTGTCTTTATTCCATTTCTGATATTTACCCTCCACGCAACACGTTCAGAGGCGACTTGCTCCCAATGTGCATTAGCAATGCCTGTATCAATCATGTCCCGCTTACACACATCTTTGTATCGTAGTAGAGGCCGACCCTGAGATCTCTTACCCATCTGTAATTCACACAAAAAGATGTCTTTTGGTATTCTACCATCATCCATCTTCCTAACATGTCCTTTCCATCTAAGTCTACGAAGACTGAGCATGGAATAAACCGTCACACAACTTGATCTTTCCAGTACTTCAGTTTTTGTGATGAAGGATGGAGTTAAACCTCTCCATAGCATAAAGCCAGGGCTGAAATATAGACACTGTGTTGCCCATGCAGCATGATCTCTCTCTCTCTCTCTCTCTCTCTCTCTCTCTCTCTCTCTCTCTCTCTCTCTCTCTCTCTCTCTCTCTCTCTCTCTCTCTCTCTCTCTCGGCCTGCCTAGTTCACTCCAGAGGAAATGTAACACCAATACATCTGGAACAAGACAAGATGCAGAGCTCTAACTGCTTGCCTGTCGGAGCTTCGATCTTAGACCAGCTGCCAACCAAGGCTTAGGGCCTTGTCTGCCCTGCCATGACATTTTGTCTTCAGGTTGCATTTCCTCGCACCAGGATAAGGCTTGTACCCTCCTAATTGCGCTTCTTCACCCGAAGCCATTGGCACAATGTGGGGTGTCAAGTTTGGTAAGCGCCGCCCAACATTCAGCGCTGTCATACTGTAGCTCAGTCATATCTAACTAAGACCTCACAAGCTCATGTACTTGCAATGCAAAATTAAATAACGAGATGTAATGTTATTTTTTACAAGGAATTTCGTGATGTGGTATACAAGTCTTAGCTCTTGGGGTTGGCAAGTATGGGACAAGACTTGTTCATATTTCAAAATAGTTGATCAGCAGGAGTGATAAATGTATTTACTGAAATGCAATTTGGACAAACAATGAATGCAAGAAACTCACCAGAAACACGAACTGTGGGGCTACTATACCACCTATTCTCGCTGCCATGGAGCATGCACCAATTCCTATGTTTCTGCAAAGAAAAACTGTCTCAGTAGTAAAACACCAAAGAAATGTAGCAATAAATAACAAATTGTAGCAAGAATCACTTATCAGGTGTTACTTATTCTGAGTAAATATGTGATTATTATTGACATATTTATAGTTTTGTGGATGATTATGACAACTTTTTAATGGCATTTTCTCATAGAATTTGTTTACAAGTTTATAAACAATAAGTTGAGTTGAGCTTAGAGTTAAGAACCGACATCACTGCATTCAAGACATTCCTATACGTGCTCCGTCTCCTCGTTCAACAGCCAGCGAAGAGTCATACTACTAATAATTCCCACCGCTATCTGATTTAAAGTTCTCCTTGTCTTCCCTCTCAGTTTTGAGATTCTTCTAGAACCCCTGCCGATCCTCCGCATTCTCATTCTTTCAACATACGGGTTCTCAACCTGTTCCCCAGCCATCTCCACCTGGTCCCACAAGCGCGCGACCACCTTCCCTTTGTCCATAGGCGATCTACCACCAATATTCCCTGCCAGCCTATCAGCCTGTTTATTCCCCTGCACCCCCGCATGGCCAGCACAAAATATCCATATAATTCTCACAATCTGTGACCTCTGATGCAACGATAGCCATTCCACACGAAACATTCCTTTCTCCACTTTACTAAGCACACTCTTTGAATCTGTAATGAATATAATGTGTGTTGCAGTAGTCTCCTCTAACCAACAGAATGCCGCTGTTACTGCTTCTACCTCCATTCTCATGCTCAATAAGTAATTGTCTAAACACTGTTTTATGTTTCTTTGTTCATGAATGCATTCTCTACAAAAATATAGCAGACAGGCTGTCTTATGATGAAAAAAAATGTCATGGGCCTGGCATTAGTGGGATATTTTTTCTTTATTACCATCTCCAAATTATTTTTTCTTTTCTTTTACATATTTATTTAAGATAAACTAAGCATAAAATAGGTCAAAATAGTCAGCAAATCCGCCAATCTCTCTACAACTGGATATAACTTTCTACTTTGCATATCTCCAGATGTCAATCTGAAAATATTTAAAGAAACAGCAGTAAACTTGATGCTGCTGACATCATGGGTCTGGCTGTTGATGTAATAAGTATAGGATCTGTCCTGATCTTTCTATTTGCAGACCACAAAACTGTTTTGGTTAAGTCTTTCCCTTCCAACACAATCAATACACTGGGTGGTGTGTCTTTTATATCATTCTTTTTGTTGCTAGGTTCTGCTAACTCTCCTGTCCTGCATTTGCTGCAGACACGGGATCTTTTCCAATATGTTAATGGACATTGTCTTTACTTCCCCAGTTTTGATTCATATTTCTTTATTCTGAACAGATTTTGTGAAAGTTTGACTTATCTGCTGCCGCGTAAACTGAGATACCACATTCTAGGACTGGTCTCATTCATCCAGTATATAGTTTCACGTCCAGTATATAGTTTCACGTTCAGTATATAGTTTCACGTCCAGTATATAGTTTCACGTCCAGTATATAGTTTCACGTTCAGTATATAGTTTCACGTTCAGTATATAGTTTCACGTCCAGTATATAGTTTCTCGTCCAGTATATAGTTTCACGTTCAGTATATAGTTTCATGTTGTACCAGCAAACATTTTCATGATTGACATTCCTTACTTTGCTCTTGTTGAATTTGTCTCGACGAGAATCTTCCATGTCAGGCGACAATCAAAGGTGACACCTAGGTAGCGTGAATTTTCATGCTGGTATAGAGCACATGTGGAGGTTGTGACATATGAATTCTCAAACCTCAGAAAATGTGCATACGTAAATCACATTAAATTTTAATATTTTATCCCCCCCCCCCCCCACATTCATTTTGCTAATATATAACTCAGAAGATAAATCTTACTAATAAATCATTAAACAATTGGAGGATATTTATTTCACACACACCTGATCAGACATACCTTATGACAGTGGGAACAGTTTCTGCTGAGAAGATCTGAACTGCTGCCCATGCACCAGCTATACAAGACTTACCAATCATGGCCATGGTGATAGTCACAGCTGAGAGTTTCTTCAGATTGCCTGAAAGGTAAAGGGTATTGAGATACAGCGTCACTTATTTTAAACATAACTCACTTCAATAAATGTGTCAAGATCCTCTAACAATTTCAATACTGCTCTCAACATCAATATACAGATCTCACTATCATCATCATCATCATGAGCAATGTCAGGCCATAAAGACAACAATGTTTCCTTTAAGTCATGTTTTCATTTATTTTTTTGGGGCGGGGGGGGGGGGGGGGGTGTTTGTTTTACATATTCTCACTTCTTCTCATTCTTCTATTATTTCTATATTTTACGGGAACGGGAAAGGGCCGAACCTACCTACCTACCTACCTACATACATACATACATACATACACGCACGCAAGCACAGACAGACAAGCAGACAGACAGACAGACAGACAGATAGATAGATAGATAGATAGATAGATAGATAGATAGATAGATAGATAGATAGATAGATAGATAGATAGATAGATAGATAGATAGATAGATAGATAGATAGATAGATAGATAGATAGATAGATAGATAGACAGTCGGGCCGGGTTGTCAGACAGACAGACAGACAGACAGACAGACAGATAGATAGATAGATAGATAGATAGATAGATAGATAGATAGATAGATAGATAGATAGATAGATAGATAGATAGATAGATAGATAGATAGATAGATAGATAGATAGATAGATAGATAGATAGATAGATAGATAGATAGATAGATAGATAGATAGATAGATAGATAGATAGATAGATAGATAGATAGATAGATAGATAGATAGATAGATAGATAGATAGATAGATAGATAGATAGATAGATAGATAGATAGATAGATAGATAGATAGATAGATAGATAGATAGATAGATCCCCGCCAGGAACTCGGCGAAGCCGGGCCGGGTCAGCTTGTAAGAGATAAATGTGTGAAGGCAAAGTTGGTTAAATGAGCAATGCAAAAAAATAATTGAATTAAATTCCATTAAAGATAAGAATAAAAAAAAGTATGCAGAGACAAATCAGTGAGCTCACAGGAAGAAACATAAAAATACATATAAATACAGGGTGTTTGATATCAAAAACAGGAAAGATATTATTGGAGGAAGGTGCTATAATGTAGAGGTGGAATGAGTATATAAGAGAATTATATAATGGAGAAAGGGAAGAATTAACAGAAGAAAGTAACTTAGAAGGCCCACCTATACTAAAAGATGAAGTCGCTGACGCTATGAAATATATGAAGAAAGGAAAAACAGCTGGGCCAGATGAAATCACAGTAGAAGAATTAGAAGTATTGGGAGAATTTGGGGTAGATATATTAACCAAAATGCTGAATGACATTTACAACAGTGGATAGTTACCGAACGATATGCTGAAATCTGTATTTATAGCTATGCCAAAGAGACCAGGAGCAATTTAATGTGAAGAGTTTTGTATAATTAACCTCATAAACCATGTAACTCAGCTTCTACTCAGAATTATAATGAGAAGAACAAGAAAAAAAATGGAAATTAGTGAAGAACATTATGGTTTTATGGAAGGAAAGGGTACAAACAATGCTCTCTCTCTCTCTCTCTCTCTCTCTCTCTCTCTCTCTATATATATATATATATATATATATATATATATATATATATATATATATATATATATATATTAGAGGATGGTGGTATATACATTCACTCACGCTCAGATGGCGGCCTCTACAATGCTCAGAGATTGAAGGCCAAGACCAAAATTAGGAGGGTACTGATCAGAGAGTTGCTTTTTGCAGATGATGCTGCAGTTACGACCCACTCTGAGGAAGAATTGCAATGTCTACTATCTGCATTCTCCAATGCTTGTTCTGAATTTGGTTTAACAATTAGCAAAAAGAAGACACAGATTATGTCACAAGGTGTACATGGGGAACCATCAATCTTTATTGACGACGCCGAACAAAAGATGGTAGACCATTTTACATATCTAGGATCAGTGGTAAATAGCAAATTATCCCTAGATCAAGAAATCAACATCCGGATTGGTAAGGTAGCAACAACAATGAACAGGTTAAGACAAAGAGTCTGGGAGAACAGGAAGCTTACTGCCAAAACAAAAGGTCTTGACTATCAAGCCTGTGTCCTTAGTACTCTTCTTTATGGCAGTGAAACCTGGACAACTTACTCACACCAAGAGAAACGTTTAAACAGCTTTCATATGCGGTGTCTGCGAAGAATTCTTGGTATTAAGTGGCAAGACAAAATCACAAATACTGAAGTATTGGAAAGATCAGGTTGTGTCACGGTTTATTCCATGCTCAGTCTTCGTAGACTTAGATGGATAAGACATCTTAGGAGGATGGATGATGGTAGAATACCAAAGGAGATCTTTTTTTTTGTGAATTACAGATGGGTAAGAGATCTCAGGGTCGGCCTCTACTACGATACAAAGATGTGTGTAAGCGGGACATGACTGATACAGGCATTGATAATGCACATTGGGAGCAAGTCGCCGCTGAACATGTTGCATGGAGTGCAAACATCAGAAATGGACTAAAGACAAAGGAGAAAATTATTGCAGATAAGTCACACACCGAGTGTGTGAGACGTAAGATGGTGCATGAGGGTGGAAATTACCACGTGTTCACATGCTCCCACTGTGAACGGACATTTACAGCGCGAATTGGCCTTATCAGTCATATTCGCTACCGCCATAGGTAAAAGTTATTAAGCCTTTTTAAAGCACAAACTATCGTCTGTCAAGACGGCAAGGTTCCATTGATTGATTGATTGATTGATATATATTACGAAAACTAATAGAAAGGTCAATAGAGAAACAGAGAGACATATATTTATGCTTCATAGATTATACTAAGTCATTTGATAAAGTAAAACATGATGAGCTGATTAAAATGTTGGAAGATAACAAATATAAAGAATATATACTGGAACCAAGTAGCAGCAATTAACACGGGAAATAAAGAGGGTAGTTACGAACAGATAAAGCTAGGAGTACAACAGCTGTGTCTCTCACCCGATCTCTTCTCCCTATATCGCGAAGTAATAATAAGAGAGATCAAAGAGAAGCCAGGAATACTAATAGTAGGATATCTTCTTCTTTTCGTTCATCCGGAGTGTTTTTTCAGATGTGATTGCGGTGTGTCAGTTATGCGCCCTTGGGCCGAAACCCGTAGGCCAACACATCCGGCTACAGCGTGCTTTTTTGACCAAGTAGCATTCCTGGGAGACTCTCACTTTTGTGGTGCCATCTACAGCCCAGCTGGCCAAGGTTGAACGGTCGAAGACAACGGTCATCCCTCAAAGGAAGGCAGGGACAGTCCATAGCATTTTCCGCCATCCAAGGTTGCTTCCATAGTTGCAGGGCCGACACATAGCGCCCTGATTCTGGGCTCACCGAGGGAAATCGTCACGTCCTGCTCATGGCTGCTTTAAATCCTCACTTCAATATATTGGTCATTTCGTTTGCCCCGGGCCATTCCTGCACAAACCAGACAAGTTTGCAGACGGTATCCACTCAGCGAGTTTTCGGACATGTGCTTGTCGTTGCGCCCGTCAGAGCTGTTCCAGGCACGACAGACATTCGGAAAACTACCTAGTCAGAGCTGTTCCGAACAAGAGCGGCATTCGGAAACTAGGTAGTCAGAGCTGTTCCTAGCACGAGAGACATTCGGACGAGACATTTCACTCGGACGTAATTGCGTAGTGTAAATTTTTAGTTTGCCACCCGTAGGACGACACTTCCTACTTCCGGCGGGCATTTTTTAATGAGGTTAGCCTTCCTCTGGTTTCGAGGCACGTTAAACTGTTGTGATGTCGCCCTCATCTCAGCTGGTCAAGATAGAACGATCATCGACATCGCGGTCTGCCCTCAAGGGAAGGCAGGGGCAGACCATGGGCATTCCCTCGCTATCCAAGGAGGCCACAATTGCAGAGCCGGCACATATTGCTCTGAGACTGGGCTGACCCGAGAAGTTGCCACGTCCTGCTCATGGCTGCTTTAGTTCCTCACTTCCATGTGTTGGGCATATCGCTTGCCACTGGTCGCTCAAGCACACACCAGGAGCGGTCAGACTGCGAGCGACATCCACTCGGTAAGATTTTGCTTTTGACTTCGGACCACACAATAGGTTCGCTCGCCGTGCGTTCCATTTCGTGTCATTGAGACGTTCTTCCACTTTTGTCTACACTCTTTATGAGTTAGATACAGACAGTTTTCGTAACCATTTCCTTCGACTGGGGCACTTTTCTGACGTTTTGTATTCGCTCACGAGGTAGGCTACATGTGCTGCCGGCTCAGCACCTTACCTTCGTGCAGCAGTGAACGAGAAACGGCCAGGCCCTCTCATCCGGGAATCTCTCATATCCCCCAGCTGAGAGCCTTCGAACATGTATCAGACCTGAGCATGTAGCTTGCTCAGTATCACGCCTCTATTTTTGGGCGTTCAGCCACAGCCCTCGACGGGGAGCCTTAAGAGTTTTGTCCGGACCAAGAACTTCTGCCTTCGTGCGCCTGATTTAAATTTTTGACTGCTATCCTCAGTCTCACCTGCAGAGCAGCAGGTTGTGTCTCTCTTAGTCTGGTCCCTATCCCATAAGCTGTCCGATATGTAGTTTTTCATCCATCAGCAAGCAAATGGGGTCGATGGGACACGCAAGCTCCCCCACCACCTCAAGGTGGAGACACATCGGGGGAGGGAGGATATAATATGAACAATATATGCTATGCAGATGACACAGTATTGGTGGCAGATAATGCAATAGACCTACAACAATTGTTGGATATTGTAGTAACAGAGAGTGCACAGAAAGGACTCTCCTTGAATATCAAGAAAACAGTAACAATGGTAATATCAAACAAAATGGGGACACCAAAATGTTACATAGAAATAGAAGGGAAAATTCTCAACCAAGTGGATAATTTTAAATACCTAAGGGCACTTATAACATCAGATGGAAGATGTACAACAGAGATTAAGAGCAGAATAAGGCAGGCAAAAGCCGCACTTCAGAAAATGAAGAGTATCTTATGCAATAAGTCGCTATCAATGAATGTAAGAAAGAGAGTGCTAAAATGATATATAAAAACAGTTTTGCTGTATGGCAGCGAATCTTGGAATGTAAATGAACAAATTAGGAAGAACTTAGAAGCAACAGAGATGTGGTTTTTAAGACGAATGTTGCGAATTCCTTGGACTGCCAGAGTAACTAACAATGATTGCCTGAAAGAGGTTAATGAAACTAGAACACTATATACAACAATAAGAAAGAGACAAACAACTCTCTTTGGTAATATGATCAGAAGAGAGGCATTGGAGAACATAGTGACAACTGGAAAGATCGAGGGGAAGAGAGGCAGAGGCAGACCAAGAGAAATGATGCTGGACGGATTGAAACGGTGGTATGGAGGTCTATCGTCAGCAGAGTTGATCCAGAACACCAAAGACCGAGATCTGTGGAGAGCCATGAATGCCTCCGCCAGCCGGCAGGGTACTTGATGATGATGAGATATCCTTCAATTTAAAAGAAAGGGTCTCATACAGTAAGGGTGTTAATTCCTTCACAAATGCAATGAGTCTTTGCTTATAAACAATATAAGTAGACTATGGTATCATCTCATGAATAACCTTCAGAAGAATTCTTCCTAATCACATGCTTCAAGGAGGAGTATCTTCCCTCCTCTTCACCATACATGTAATATGCATTTACCTCATTCTTCATCATCATCATCATCATCATCATCATCATCATCATCATTATCCTCATTATTATTATCACAATCATCATTATCTTCCAACACAATTCAGGATACAAAACCATATGATTATCACATGAGGGATATGGAATAAAGAGTGATGTCATGCTTAGAAGTGCATTAAATTATTAATAAGTGTATGGATTATCACTAACATCTTCGCCTCTGATAGACAGGATATTATACATCTAATTGCCTACTATCAGGAGGTTGATAGATTGCTCATACTCCTTCTCAGTATGTTACTTCTCCTCACTCAATCCACAATCATTCATCAGAAATCATAACCATACTTGCATGGATGATAATTAGGCATACTTATGTGACTCAAAAATGACAAATTCACATATTTAACACCAAGGAAATCACAATTGAACCCCACTCAATCCACAATCAATAATCAGAAATTATAAGCATACTTGCATGGATGATAATTAGGCATACTTATGTGACTTACAAATGATAAATTTACATATTTAACACTTAATGAAAGTACCATTGAATCACCATATGCATGTTTCCACCGAATACACAAGATTATATGATACACATAGAAGACTATTTAACATCCCATGTGCTCGTGTACTATTTCTATTACGAATTACACTAATTCCCCCTACTAGTAATTGTACATTTAAAATAGTTCCTTACTACTGAACTAAGTATTCTAGCCTTCTTAATCCTAAGTTAATCACAAACTCTTAAATCACTGCTGATTTAGCTTAACTGCTTAGTGAGTGAAATATACAACTTGGTTCAATGCTTATGAATTCATAGAAGCTGTCTAACTAGAAGAAAAAGCATCACTATGGTTTAACCTAGTGCACAATTTATCTATGAACCACAACATCTGAATAAAGTGCTTAGTCTCTCCGGAATTAAGTTCTATAGGGCTAACCAGATGGTTACACCACATCAACTTACCATCTTCTGGGAAGGAGCATGACTAGCGTAATATGTAATATGATGTGCTTACCTTCAATATAATTGAATATCTTCTTCAAACACAACGTCAGCAGATTTCAGAATCCAGACTCGGTTTCGGCTTTCCAAGTTCGCTGGCTGCTTATAGGCTGGTACTTCTTTCTTTTCCTCTCGACTGTATAATCTTTGAGTTTGTAGATGCTACTTTTCCGCCAGTGGGTCGTCTTCTGTTTTAACGTTTGTTGAAGGGTTTTCTCACACAAACACTCCTTCTGCCAGTCTGCACGTTGTTTTTAAAGCCTATCCTTCCACGCATGCGGCTATGACGTCACGACCAATGGTGAAGCTCTGTTTAGCCTATCTTTAGAATATTGTCGTCCGCTTTAGGAATCCACGCTTTTTCCAACTTGAGGTGATGCACATTTCATCCCTTTGTTTAATTGTCGGCGCTAATTCCTTCCTTCTTCCAGTTCTGAATTTGAGTATGATGGTGGTGGTTGTTGGCGCTTGTTGTAAACTGGAGTGGTAGTGCGGGGAATTTAAAAACAGCGCTGTGACGGTTTGCAAGAAATATACCACAAATACCAATGTAAAGAAGTGAATATTTGAACTTCATACCTGTCAGATCAATAACGAGGACGGAAAAGCTGGCCAGACCTGACAGCAACATTAAGAGACACACAGTTCGTCGACGACCCCATTTGTTGTTGCTGAACAGAACAAAGATCAGAGATGGGATCTCAACCAGGCCAGAAATAAATACATTCAAGTAGCGGTTTCCTGCCAGGTTTTTACTGTTGAAATTGTGACCATAATATACCGAACTTGATACAAACCTGTAGAAATAAATTATT